>SRPP01000143.1:0-51867 GCA_018360055.1 Claviceps monticola
TCATTTACTTCCCACTGTAATTTGGCGGGGTACAAAGGAGCCCAAGAATTGTGGAGAATGCTGTCCGGTTAGCAATTTTATGCTGTCCGAATAGGAATGCTCAATTAAATTGTGTCGATGGCCCTCAACTGAGTCCTGAAGTTGAGAGCTGTGAATGGCCTGAGTGGAGATGCCGCGTTACCGACGAAACTTGCGCCTGTGATACGCTGCGGGCGATCCACATGGAACGACATGTTACACAGGGTATAACTAATACTAGAAGCAGCACGCATGATCGGGGAACTCGGAACCGCTTGAAGCCTTGATAGACTCATCATCTCATGCATGAGGGTGTTGATTGTTGAATTACTTTCTACATCGTGATAAACAGGTATCATTTCTTCATTCTTGAAATCGCACGCATTAGATCTCCTCAAGACGCCCAACGTTACTTACGACACACGCCATAGAGACACCTCTCAACCCTTGGCTGCGCCAGCCTTGATCAAAAGAATGTCTCCGTCCTCGACAACGTATTCTTTGCCCTTAGTCATCATCTTTCCTTTGGATTTGACCTCGGCTTCGTCACCAAGTTCCTTCAGCACGTCAAAGTTGTACACAATGGCTTGAATGAATGTCTTCTCGAAGTCGGTGTGAATGACGCCAGCTGCTTGTGGTGCCTTGGTGCCGGTGCGAATCGTCCATTGTCGGACTTCATCCGCACCGGACGTGAAGAAGCTGCCTAACCGCAGAGTCTTTCGCATCTGAGTCACCAGCTTGGGTATGACTGATTCGGCGCCGACATTTTTCTGCTCCTCCAAGGACTCCGCCTCCGTCTCATAGCGTGTCAAACGTTCTTCGTACGACACGGAGATCGGAATAACAGGGTCACCCGAGGCATTCTCCTTTATCCATTCCACAATCTTAGGCAAGTGCTTGTTCTTCTTGCGCACGTAGTCTTTCTCAGACAGGTTCACAAGATAGACAACCGGCTTGGCAGTCAGTAAGAATAGAGGGTTGATGACTTCCACCTAGTTCAGACAGTTAGCATGGCTACAAAGGCGACCATAGTGCTGAATGTCAATGTAATAAAAGGGCTCTTATCAGATTCGATGTTATCTCATGATGCACTCTAGCGTTGTTTAGGTGAGGCATTCGACGAGCTGGGGTTAGATCAGGCCAATTGGCCTTTTGTCATCATAAAGAGCCCATGATGGATGGGTATGTGTAAGGGAAAGCAATGAGGAAGAAGACACAGTAGAAAAACCGCGACGGCAAAGTTTACCTCTTTGGGGTTCCAATCGCCCTTGCGAACATCTTTTCCGTCCTGCAGCCAAGTCAGGATTTTCTCAATCACGTCTTGCTCCGCCTTGGCCTTCTTGAGTTCCAGACTCTGGCCCCCCATGCGAGTCTTCTTCTTTTGGTTCTCCAAAGCCTTCTCAACAAACTCAATATCTTTAAGCCTCAGCTCCTCGCTGATGATATCCAAGTCTCGAGTGGGATTGACATCACCCTCAATGTGAATGATTTCCGCGTCGTCGAAGCATCGAACGACTTGGAAAATAGCATCTACAGCGCGAATGTGCGACAAGAAGGAGTTTCCGAGACCAGCTCCGGTAGATGAGCCGCGTGTTAACCCGGCAATATCATACACGGTCAAGTTGGCGGGAACTCTCGACTTGGGCTTGTACTTTTCGCAAAGCCAGTCAAACCTGGCATCGGGGACGACGACCCGGGCCTCTTCAGGATCAATGGTGGCGTAAGGGAAGTTCTTTCAAGCTGTCAGCACCCCGTAACAGAGGCGACGAACCAGGGGGGCCTCATACAGCTGGGTTGCCAAGGTCGCTCTTTGTGATGGCTTGAAACAATGTAGATTTGCCGACATTTGCAAGACCAACCTATCATTTTCTATTAGTTCTCGGTTACGGCAAGAAATGTACCGCGACTTTGGCACTGGACTCACAATACCACTTTTCAAGTTGTTGCCCGGTCGCCCCAAAGGGATCTTCTCCTCTTGAACAACCTTCTTGGGAGGCATCTTGTTTGATTTTGCGTAAAACCGGCACTGTGTGTTTATAGAAACGCGCCAGGCGGTAGAATGTTGTCCAAGAGCTGCAGACCTGCCTGCGCGGGGGAAAAAAGGTGACGCTAGAGAAGAGAAGGAAGAGGCAACGATGAGAGAGCGCGTCGTGGCAAACGACGCAGCTGAGAACAGCTTGTATTTGTGATGTTGGAATGAGGGAAACAAGATCACGAGGAAACACCTGATCGACGCAGAAAGACAGACGATGTCTGAAAGCTAGGCGTTGGCAATGAGTTTACAATGAGGGGAGGAAGGAAGCGGGAGAAATTTCAGAGACAGAATTTTTAACAGCTCTCGTGCCCCCACTGTAGCCCCACCTGCAGGGGCAGAGCCAATGGGCGGGCCAATCCTCTCGGAGCAAGTGTTTTTCCATGTCATCCAAAATGGACGGAGATCGCCCATCACGACGGATGAAAATGATGGATTTATTAGGAAATAAAGAGGGCCAGCTCCGCGAGCTACACAATCTTGTTATCATCTTGATTGTGCTTCTCTTCTCAGCGAGTCGGCTGTTCCAAAGCCCCTTTCAAAAGCCTGTCCAGAGCCTGGTCAAAGCCCTTCCAGGGCCTGTTCAGCGCACCTCACTGTCATGCGGCCGAAGAGCGGTCGATTGTCATGTCGGGTCATTGTGGTGACGTCCACGCTTTAACTAGAGTCTAGTCTCTTTGAAGTTTGGGGTGTCGCAACCAGTTTGGTTTGTTTGCGGACCCCATTGGATGTGCTCCCCCCCCTTTCAATTCGATTGTCATTAAAGGTCGGCTGGACGATATGCACATCTAATTACGAAGTTCTTTAATCTCCTTCATTCCGATCTCGCTCTCAGCTTACTTCAGTCCCAAATCGATCAAGTTCTGGACCCTCACTTCACTAGCACAACGCAAGACTGAACTCAGCATCACACTACCCCTCCTGCTCCACGACGATTGAGACCCAAATATTTGAACTGGCTCGGTGTGGTAATTCGACATGTCGACGACAACCCGGAACAGCACCAGCCAGCACACGAGCAGACATAGATCGACTCTATCGCTGCAAAAAACGGAGATCAAAATTCATGTCTATGACCTACTGCCGGTTTGTTACTCTTCTTGACGCTAGGTACTCGAACATGACGCTTGCGCAGGGCAACTAACCTATGTATTTTCATTGTTATGCAGCCGGGAAGGCTCTCCGCAGCTTTGTGGGCGTTTGGCGCTTCATTGCTTCATTCTGGAGTAGTCATCAATGGTAAAGAATACGCGTACGGCGGACACGACAAGCGAGGCACCACCGGCGTATATTGGACAAAACCCAAGCTGGAACCACCCGGCGGTACCTTTCGATGCGAATTACTACACGGATTCGCTCTCGCTACCCAAGAGGAGATCGACGCAGCATTGAGGTCTGCATCGGAAGAGTTCCTAGGCACGTCGTATAATCTTTTGACGAAGAACTGCAACCACTTCACCTCCTATCTGTGCCAAAAGTTAACCGGTAATCCGGGACCTGGTTGGCTGAATCGTGCCGCGAGCATTGGTGTTGCCTTACCATGCATTGTTCCACGTGAATGGATTGAGCCGCCAGATTATGAGACTGCGGATGGTGAGCTGCTGGACGACGAAGACGACGCGGCTGACGAGTCGTCTCGTATGCTTTCTCAATCCAAGTCCCACCTTCTGCCAGAGGCACGAAAGGATGGCGGAGAGTGGGATAGCGAGGAAGAGAGGCGTAAAGGAGGAAATGGGAAGGGAAAAGGGGTGCTGCGAGACACTTCTGGCCGCAACATTCCCGCCGCAGAACGAGCTCCTCAATAGCTCAATCTCAGTCATCGTAATCCTGATTGATCTTCTAAGCGTTGGGTTCGGGTTTGGCATCCATGCTCATTTATACGATTTCTACTAGCAAGGCGTTCCGGACGACAGCAGGATACCACGTGGCATTCGAATAATGCACCATAGTCTTCGAAGCAGTACATGAGCAATTCGTAATATGCGGGTCCGCTTCTCACGTGGTAGCACAACTGTAGAGAGCATAGCTTGTGCAGAAATATAATACATTTGTTCGTTTGATAGCAACTTAGCTACATGATACATCCAATACTCTAATGTTTCTCCATCCCCTCTTACAATCGCCTAGGCTTTTTGCTCCTTGTACCAGCATACTTGATGCGGGTAGAGTCCGCGACCCGAATGATTTTCTCTCGCATAATCTTGCCTTCCGGACTCATGATCACCTTTATCACAGCTTCTCGACCTTGTCCAAATCCTCGAAAGACCAACTCCAGTTTGTTCATTTCCTTAATCCATTTGGTGTTTAAGATACGCTCCAAGACGTACTTTGTAAGTGAGTATGCCGAGTCAAAGGTTCCGCGCCGCGATTTTCGATACCCGAGGATGCCACAGGACATGGAGAGAATGGGATCGTGATTAGGCTTCGTGAACGTAATGTGTGTGTTGTGCTTGTGGGAGTAGACCTTGAGATGGAAGGGCTCCAGGTCGTCCATCTTGGCTTCAGGTGGCTTGCCCGTCAAATCGCTGGTGTCGATTCTTAAGGTCGATTTACCAGAGCCCGTGTAAAGCTTTTCGAGGACCATCATTTTAGAGTCCGTCGCGTTTGGCAATGTCTTTGATCGCGCTCTCGAACTTGGTGGTTGCAGGAATGATCCAAAAAATGTATCGGAGCTCAGAGGAGCTGGAGTGTCAGGTATTTTCGGACCGTCATCTTTCGGCGGGTTGTCCCATCGCGTTGACGATTGAGAAAAGCCGCGTGATGCCTGACATGAGGGTACTAGGACTGTGGGTTTCGATCGCGAGAAGTTGTTCAGGGGCAGTGCCCTGAGACGGTTCATCAATGACCGGCTCATGTTGCCCTATGCGTAGGGGTAGAGGGAATGGAGGAGTTGGTGATTCGCGCCCAGAGGTGGAAGTGATGGAAAAAACGCTGGCAGCCGTAGTTTTGCCGAGCCACCTTCGGAGCGGCGCCTACGAACGAGTACGAGTACCGCATCATCTCAGTAAATCGGCTATGGTGGATAGAAATTCTTGCTTTTGATTTGTTAGGTATGAGAAGCTTCAAGGGTACACTGCATGCCGCCTTTCCGTAATGTAGTTATGTATGTACATACCTAGTGGTGTCGCAGCCCCCTGGCCACGACTTGAGAAACATCTTAGGCCATGTTTCGATGTTCAATTTTGTTTTTCCTAGGGCCGTTGTATTTTCTATGCTATGTAGTTATTAGATGGACATGGTATTTTCGGCTTTTTATGTGATGATTTGTAACAATGTACGTATTGTACTCTATATCGTGAGTTATGTGCGTAACACGCTGCAGTGCGCAAGCCTGTCAGGTACCTAGGTACTTATTCACACTTCTTGCCCTGTTTCACCGCCTAGCGTTTTAGGATCTCATCATTGAATGAGAGTCTCTGCAGCCGAAATCGCGGAGATCAAAAATTCTGTTGCTGGCTAATGCTGCAGCTCCTCGCATCGCACTGCCTCCTCTTCACCCCTTCTTGTCCCGACAAGACAAGACATTCGCTTCCCATCACAGCATGTGCGCTCTTTTGCGAAGCACAATTCCGCTTGAAAATGTCCTCTCTAGGGCATTTGCTCATAAGATGAACTCCTGCGGCGGACTTCCCGCTTACAAGAGGTTGGCCTCTCAGCTTTCTCAAGCCTCTCGACTCTCTTCAGCGAGAGGACCCTCGCATACGCTCGCCAGTGACTCTTCTCTTTCACCTCTGCGATGTCGGCTTCCCTTGCCTTTGTCGCAGCTTGACTGTGCGCCGGCAGAGATTGCACAGAAACGTCAGCTTCATACGAGCCGACTATGGCAGAAAGACGACAAGTCTGGCAAGGGTGCAACCGAATCTGCTTCATCAGCAGAGAATGGCACCAAGAATTCCGAAGCCGAAACAGATAGGCAAGAATCCCAGAAGTCTGATGAGGAGGAGTCAAGCGGCAAAAGTCAGGGGGAGGATGGTAAGAAACATGGCAAGGGAAAGAAGGAGGACATGCCTCCGCCACCACCTCATGGCGATAAGACGCCCTGGCAGGTGTTCATGGAAACCATGAACACCGAGTTCCAGGCATCCAAAGAATGGAACGAGTCAACGAAGCAGATCGGGGCCGCGGCCAACCAGTTTACCGAGAGCGAGTCTGTTCGCCGAGCCCGTGAAGCCTACGAAAAATCGACCGGCGCCATCTCATCCACCACCTCAAGAGCGGTCAAAACCACTGCTGTTGCTATCGGCAAAGGAGCTGCTTGGACGTGGGAGACCCCAGTAATGAAGGGGGTTCGAAAAGCCGCCAATGTCACAGGAGATGCAGTCGACAAAGCCACCAAACCTATTCGTGAGACGGAAGCATACCGAAACGTCAAGGATGTCATAGATGACGGAAGTTCCTCAAGATACGGCGGTTGGCTAGAGAAGGAGGAGCGCAGAAAAAGAAGAGCGATCATGGAGCAGCAAAATCCCACCCAGACACAGGCTATGGAGGAAGACCCCAAGTAAGCTTCGATACCATTCCTATGCTTGTGCCTTTGATGGCTTTTTGTATATTAACATTTCATTAGCGCCGGCACAAACGTCACCCTTCACAAGGATGCTGCTTGGAAAGAAGCATGGAAAGACTTCCGCGACAGCAACAAATTCGTTCAGGGTATTTTCAGCATGAAAGGAAAATACGAGGAATCAGAAAATCCCTTGATTTCAACTGCTCGAAGTATAACTGATCGCATCGGAGGATTCTTCGCAGAAAACGAAACTGCCCTGGTCATTAAGAAGTTCCGCACCATGGACCCCGCGTTTCAAGTGGAGCCGTTTTTACAAGAATTGCGCGAATACATACTTCCTGAAGTCCTCGACGCCTACGTCAAGGGAGACACAGAGACATTGCAGTTGTGGCTCTCTGCTGCTCAATACTCGGTATACGAGGCTTTGACGAAGCAGTATCTCCAAGCAGGCATGAAGTCAGATGGTCGTATTCTCGACATCCGCAACGTCGACATTATCCGATCCAAATTGCTGGACCCCGGCGAGATCCCCATTTTTATCATCACCTGCCGTACCCAGGAAGTCCATGTCTACCGCAATGCCAAAACCAATGAGCTCGCTGCTGGCATGGAGGACAGGGTACAACTAGTCACCTACGCCATCGGAATTACCCGAGTTCCTGAGGACGTACAAAATCCCGAGACTCGGGGCTGGCGCTTGATTGAGATGCAAAAGAGCGGCAGAGAATGGCACTGAAAGCCGCCGATGGCTATGCTAGTGCTATGACAGAATGCTCGTTGCTGAGAGGGATTAAACCCTTGATCCAGCAGAACTTTGTGCCATACGCTGTACATTACGTTTTTTGTTGTTCATTTTCTCCATTTCTTTTCTTACATGTCATGGCGCTCACGATGAAGGTAGTGGTATCCATTTGTACTGTAATGTTTCAAGCGGGACTTTTGGGAACAAATCAGGCTTTGAACAAACACAGGCGTTGAGGAAGAGCCGAAGTTGAGGAGGTGTGACGAGGCTGCTCCGTTCGATGCTGGAGATGGCGGTCACATGGGGTGGTAACCACCTTGTGTTAGAATTTTGCTTTCGAGGCAAAACATTGTATACGTGTATGATCAAGCGTTAGAAGAGGAATTTTACGATAAAGAAGATAGCGCATATGTATGCTGCCACGCAGCTCGGAATATACACCCTCATCTTTGATTGCCTTACCAAAGCCGGATTGGCCTTGACAATACTCAAGTTATACTGGCACTTTTACCTTTGCGCAAGCGGTTTTGGCTTTTCTTCTCTTTGCCAAAGTTACATTGGCCTTCCTTTCCCTACGGCCCACGATGGGAAACCTTCGCTCATTGATCATATGAAGATCTCACTATCTCGAACGTCACAAAAGAACACTCTGATGCCTGCGCTCAAAAAAAGGACAGCCGCCTATTTCCCCCATCTCTTCATCGAGCATAAGTATAAGATATTATGAGACATGAGGTGCCCGTCTACGAGTTCAGCAAGCCCAAGGATGACTCATGAGTATATGGCATATTTTTGAACTTTTCCTGTGTCCTTGACAATGGTGTATGTGGGTTATCTTTATAAGAAGAAAAAGGGGACTCCAGGCAGGTCCTTTCAAAAGTTTGCGTTTACTCCCTCTCCATCGTTGAAAATTGCATAGTGGGTAAAATGATACATAGCCTGACACTCATTCAGCGTGAAACAACCACTATTGGCACATAGGTATGACTTTGCCGTACAAGAGCCAATGACCATGGCTTCTGTGGGTGCCATTCTATGTATATACTTGTGTACGATGTACAACAAGCAAGGCCTGGACACGATCATCCTCACCGCTTCATGAACATGGTCCTTTATCACACGGCCACACCTTATTAATCAGCTGAAATTCAAGCATGTGCAATGCTGCACAGCAAAGGGAGACTCTAGCTCACCAATAAGCGTACAGATCATCTATTTACGGCTACATTTTACCTGAACTCAAAATGTTAAAATATAAAGACTGTCGTAACATCGACGGGTAGCGTGCTAACCCGGGTTCGACATTCGCTTTCGGCGTTTCATCCGTGGAGTATTGACATGAGGGTAATGAGGGAGATGCAAAGAGCTAAAAGCTAAAAGAAGACCGTAGACCGGAAGAACCCCTCCAAAAAAACATATAATAGCGAATACACGAGACTGAGGAGAAACAACATTGCCCACTCCCTTTTGTTTACCATTCAACAACTTTTTGAGGAAAGAACTCATCAATCAACTCCAGGTAATATGGCTTGAGCTCTTCGACCGAGGGTAGGTCATCGCTCTTACTGTACAGATCATAAGGGTTGAACGCCTTGACAGCCTCAAGCATGGCGTGATCCTTTTCGGTCATGAGCTCGCGGTAGGCGCCCTCTCTATGCCAAGAGTAAAAAGAGTGATAGCGTATCATGGCGAGAGCCTCGTCTGGAAGGGTAGACTGGTCCTTGACCACATGGTACAAGTACTCGTCGTGGCCCCAGCTCAGCATGACGTTGTCGAGACCGCAACCCGGCGTGTAGATGCCAAACTTGGTGCTGAACGTTGGGACATTGGTGTCTGGGTTGGCGGCAAACGTATCGGGCAGGACGATGCGCTTGTCGAACGCACAACCAACAGGGAAAGTATCGCCAACAACATCCCACTGCCCGTTGGTTCCGAGCTCTGGAAAGAAGAACATCAACTTGCCCAAGTCATGGATCAAGCCCGTGAGCTGCATCCAGCGGGGTTTGCCATCCCGTCGAATAGCTTCGGCGGACTGCAGGAGGTGCTGAATCTGAGATAGCTCCGTATCGGGGTCTGACACGTCCACAAGAGTGTCGAGTTTCTCCATGGCTTGCCAAACTGTCATGCGGGGTCGGACCCGAGCCGCGCTATGGAAGCGGTTGCGGGCGGCAAGGTTATAGGCCACTGTCTGCTTCTCATGCTGCTCTCGGTAAAAGCCTTTGACTCGGTCGCAGGCATCTTGGTATTGGCGGAATTGTGTCTCGTCTTTACCAGCATTGAATTTACTTGGTGCGTCGTACTTGATGCAATTGACACTATCAATTGCATCCGAGAGACTTTCAAGAGCCTGGCCTGAGTCCTGGGCGGTAGAACGCCCAAAGAGTGTTGAGTGGACGATTGCCATTTTGTTAAGACTCTGTATGCTTGGTGGCCAGAGTGAGACGGAAATAAGTTTAAGTCACAGTTCAGGGTCCTGTGGCCTAGGCCGAGGCGTGGTCGTCCAAAAATTGGCGGGGAGAATTGATAGAAACCGCAATTGATAGAAACTTTCAAGGCGAGTGAACAAACACACGAGCAGAACTTAGCTAAATATCAGGAACGCTGACCTTTACAAGCACGGAGAACAGCTCCGTGATCGACATCATCTTGCTATTATTCTGGGGTATTTCTTCTCCTAGTCGTTACCATTACCTACTGAATACCTCATTCCCCCGCGGAACTTTCGAAGCACGAGTCATGGATTCGGTGGAGAACATCTTTAGGCTACGTCTAGGCGACGTCTAGGCGGCATATGGCGCTTCAAGCATTGTCCTAACCCCAGTGACATTCAAGCGGCGCCATTGCCGCGCTGCAGTGGTGGCGGCCCGCGTAGGAGGTATGTATGTATGTATGTATGTATGTATGTATGTATGTATGTATGTATGTATACATAGATACAAAGCATTGAGCTGATCATAACCGACTGGAGGATCTAACTAAAGACTAAAATGGCTGATCTCGAGCGCGTGACATCTCTCGTTACATATGGTGTGCATACCTTTCCGTATTCGTGCAACGAGTTCTTGCGCTGCATCCTGCGTTCTAAACCCTTTGACTGTGCTTCCCATTTAGCCGAGGTTTTTTTCTCGACGATCATGAAAACGGTGTTTGTGTTTTGCCCACCGGGTCTGCCGATTTTGACACGCTGTGTCGCCACACCCCGGAAACCGATCCAGAAGATTGGACAACCTTGGTTCCTATCTAGGAAATCGAAGTTGACTTTGCCGGCAGTGAGCCTGAAGCCCCCATCGGGGTTCGTGAACGCGGGTCGTGACGCGGATGTAAATGCCTTGTGGACAGACAATTATTTGGCGCTGTGTCCTGAGTCTCGAACCGAAATCACCAGATGTTGTCTCGAGCGGCGGTCGGCTAATGAACCGCCACTAACCTGCCGATATCAAAAGCCGTGTGCCGTTGCTAATAACCCCGGCGCCCTCGAGGCTCAGGCATGTTGCCTGCTGTTTTGTGGACATGCTGGCTCTTTTTCCCTTCCCCAAATTGTGGCGAAATAGTTAAGGCGCAAGGTACTTCGTAGGGCTAACGGCGCTTCGTGCCTCGCTGTTCTCCGAATCTAACCTTTGTCAGGAGTCCACGGCTCCGGTCGATGTGCGTCAATGTCACGATATGATGTGTGACCTGGCATTTCATCCCTTCGTGTCAAGACTCTGTGGCGGCTACGACAGCGCGAGTCAGTGGGAAACGCAAATATCCATCTGCTGCATCGTGGACGGCTGTGAGCCCGAATAATTAGCCCATGCGATACACGACATGCAGACTAAGCTGCAGTTAGGCCTGAAACAGATATACTAAAGTACCTACTGAGTTTTGTAAGATGTCGGCTGTAAATGTGTCTACAGATGGATAAATCTCTCCCTTGGGTCGATCGAAGCATGAAACCTTTCCAGTGGCTGCGACTAATATTTTAGAAGTCTTGGTGCCGATCTAGGCCCTGGAAAAAGTTAGACGAGTGTTTCGATTCGTTGCACAACAACGAGCCGCGAAAAACATGTTGTAGGTAAGGGCGTGAGTTGAATATGTACCGTCTTAAAGAGGCTTGCAATGATATGGCGTGGAACTCCCTGATATCAGGGGATAGACTGATACGAATGCCTGAAAGCAAAGCTATTCCAGAAGGCGCGGCTAGGCGCCGCTCTAAGTTGGACATTTTGCTCGAATCTTACCTATTTACGTATCGGAGTACATAGCGGCTATGCGTTGACATGTTTGCCAGAGGATTCTGAACTTAATTTCCATTGAAAATCATGGCAATGAATGCGCTGCTACGAGTACGCATGTGTGCAGTGTGCATGAGAGGGTGGCTTTAAAGCAAACTCGTCGCACAGCCCACAGCTCATTGACCCTCCCATAATAAACAAAATGATGCCTGAACTGCAGATGCAAAGCTTGATGCATGCATGTTCCTACCAACGTCCTGCCAATGGCCATGAAACCCACGAACAAGCAGTCACGCCGTATGCAATGTTACACACCGGTGCTGCACGGCATCTATACAGTGTCTTCTCTTGATTCAGAAAGCTGCATCAAGCAGATGAGCGCGTCTCTCATGAGTTTGATCTAGAGAGGAGACCAAAGCACAGTGCATCGTAGTACAGTTGCACATGTAACACACTGTAAGTAGCCTGCAGAGCAGCCAAGAGTATCATGTATGTAGGTACATAGGTAAATTGGAACGCCGACAACTTGAGAGGGGAGGGAGCCTGAGGAGGTAAGCTCAGCATGATTGCCTTCAGGAGATCTACATAGATAGATAGACAGGGGTCGAAACGTGGCCAGCCCAGCTTCTTGAATAAACAACACATGATTGGAAGTCGCGGGCCACCGACCGGCGAGTCGGCGACCATTCTCTCGGGTTAGAACTTAATTATGTACATAGCAGGAAGGGAAAAGTGTCGGGTAAGGCCAGACCGGTATGTATCTCCTCATTTAAGACGAGAACGGGCCATCGATGATCGGAGGCGAGAGCCAACCGGTAATTTCCACTTCGTACCGTGCCATCACTACGGAATGATACGAAACATGCAGCTTTCGGCGGGCAGCGACAACCAACCTGAATCGTATCAAGGGCGGATGAGCACGAGGGAGTCGCTCTCCCATGGCGGGTCGTCTACCAGGGCAGCATGACTTGGTTCCGGGAACGAGGGCTCAACTGACAACGACTCATCACACCACACAGAGCAAAGAATGAGCTGGCAGGTTGACAGAGTGGCATGCGGCATCTGCTATCGTAAGTCATACATAGATGTCCCTGATAAGCCACCCAAGACGGGACGGAATGCAAACCACGGCTTGGAGAGATGGAGCGGCAAGTTGGATGTGGGCAGGGGATGAGATCCGAGATATTGGCTGTGACTGATCAGAGAGGTAATGTTCGGTCACGAATGTCGGTCGTTGGGGAAAAAGCGAGTTGCTTCAATGTCTTGACTCTTGCCTGAGACCTTGTCTCCAAACATTGCCCCTGCAGCAGGAAGTCGCAGAGCGGGCCCATCGTCGCTTGTGTCTTGGCTGCCGCTGCCTGCCGCTGCCTGCCGCTGCTGTCATCGACCCACCTACCTACTTGGGTAGGGCAGGTACCGCCAGGTCAGTGCCTATTTGTTGGTCACCATCATCAAACGGACGGAGCGTTACATGTAGGTATGTTGTCACCATGTGGCCGAAGGGGTTCCTGTGTGCCATTTTATTGTTGCTCTCTCATGGCCGGGGTCTGGTCTGCGCTCGATGCATGGCCTCGATGCATGGCCTCGATGCATGGCCTCGATGCATGGCCTCGATGCATCCTCGATGATTCGACGCGCTCGAGCTTTTTCGCCTCGCGCAGGTTATCTCATTGTGACTGACCTCCTTGGCCTTCCCCGTTTTCAATTTTCTACTTCTTTTCGTCGGAGCTACCCGGCCTTGTTGTTCTGTGTTTCTGGCCTAGCGACGATCTGTCACTGGGTACCTGCCTTGTACGCAGTTGCGAGCACTCAGTCGGCAGGCAGTCCCTATCCGTTTGACCAATCTCACCGCCTCTGTCTTGAGGCTGAGAAGTTCTCAGAGAGTTAGAATTGAGCTTCTTTCTTGTTGGATTTTCTTCTACATACTCTCGGCATAGTAGACAGAACCAAATTGTACTACCTCTTTCCGGCTACGGCTACGGTGTCAAAAATGGAATCAGCCGCTATGCCAGGCACAGCACCACCGCCACTTTATTATGTGTACCCAGGCGCCGTTTTTCTCTGCTTTCTTATCATGTTGTTGTTTTCTGTCCTGAGTTTACAGAGCTCAAGACACGAGAAACAGCCGAAACATGAACTTCTTGGTAAGACGGCTGCCGTCGGACTCTTGGGAATATTCGTCCTCACCTACATTGTACAACTTGTTACCCTCGTCGTCACTACCAACTCATACAAGCAGTGGCCGCCTGCCGAGCACGCCGTCGTCGGGAGTTTGTCATGCCTCCTCGTCTTCGGAATACAACTCTGCTGGCTTTCTGGAACTGTGGACATTGTGTGGTATCCATATCAAGCAACCTGGGCAGTCGCCTTCGTCTTCGAAGCTGTTCTAGGTACTTGGCTCATAGTGATTACGAAATCATCGTGGCTTCACCGATATAGCGTGGTCGAATTTGCGCTGATTGTGTCTCGTTGCACGATTCTCCTCATTCTCACATTGCTGCCTTACATCCAACCATGTATTGGAGCCATCAGACGTGAGCCTGATGCAGAGCACCAACCTTTACTAGCCAACGGCGTGGACGACCATGCGACTGGGTATGGATCAACTACAGAGACTGAGGTATCATCCGACGAGCCACAGGAGTTTAGCTGGGAGCGTCGAAAGCGAGAAGCAAAAGAAGTGATGGAGAAACGACTCCGCGAAGGGGGGAATTGGTTTGCCTATGCGAAGGGGTTCATGGTATGTAAAAAAAAACTAGGAATTCTGCCTGAATCTGTCACTATCGAAATTCTTCTGCACAAACTCGATACAAATCAATGATTGTACTGTTACTAACTATCTTCATCTTTTTCTCTCGATTTTCATCTTTTTTTTTCAAGGTTCTGTTTCCCTATGTCTGGCCGGTTGGAAATCGTTGCTTACAGCTCCGAGCAGCTGCTGTGGGCTTGTGCCTTATGGTGTCGAACGTACTTCATCTGTTGATTCCTCGGCAAACGGCCATCATCATGGACAGCTTGGCAAAGCCAGACGGAGGCAGTCCTTGGATAGCTGTGACGACTTTCGCTGCCTTGAGGCTGGCTTCGTCCGAATGCGGCATCGAGCTCTTAAGACAGTGGCTCTGGATACCTGTTCGATATTACTCTCATGACGCAATGACAAGAGCTGCCTATTCTCACATGATACACCTATCCGCTGATTTCCACGATTCAAAGAGCTCCTCCGACATGATGGTGGCTATCAATGGTGGCAATGCTGTGTCTAATGCTGTAGAAAGAGTGTTGCTGCGGGCACTCCCCATGCTAGTCGATATGTGTATCGCTGTTACTTATCTCTCAGCTACATTTGGTTCCTATGAGGGGCTCATTACCATGGCCACTGGGACCATATTCTTCATCATGGCCGGCAGATTGGTGGCCGAGTCCAAGGCAGCGAGTCGACTCCGCGTCAACGCCCTGTACCAAGAACACTACGTTCGACAGTCTGGGTTGCAAGGATGGCAAACTGTGAGCGCGTTCAATCAAATCGGATATGAAGACAACAGACACGCCGACGCCGTGACGAACCGATGGCTTAGAGAGCAGAAGTACATCTTGACCTGGTATGTGTCGATAGCATTTCAGACCATGGTTCTGACTTGCGGCCTGTTGGCCAGCGCTTTCTTAGCGGTCTATCGTATTCGAAGTGGCAAGGCTACTTCCGGCCAATTTGCTATGCTGCTGATGTACTGGTCACAATTAACTTCTCCACTACAATTTTTCGCCCAACTCGGAAAGACCATGAGCGACGACTTTATAGATGCGGAAAGGCTGCTGGAAATTATGAAAACAAAACCTACAGTCGAGAACAGAAAAGGGGCCAGGCATTTGAAGTTTGTCGCTGGGCATGTCAAATTCGACAATGTCAGCTTCAGTTACGATGGACAGAAACGAATCATCAATGGCATCTCGTTGGATATTCCAGCTGGCCAGACTGTGGCCTTTGTAGGCGCAACTGGAGCAGGAAAGTCGACTTTATTAAAACTGCTGGACCGATTTTACGATGTCACTGACGGGACTATCACCATCGACGGCCAGGACATTCGGGATGTAGACCTCTTCAGGTCAGTCGATGTGCGAGTGCATCTCTTCTCATGCTGAATGCTAACAGCGTATCACGCTCCATAGTCTCCGAGACCGGATTGGCATAGTTCCACAAAATCCCATCCTTTTCGATGACACAATTATGAACAATGTTCGATACGGAAGAATCACTGCCACTGACGAAGAAGTATTTGACGCTTGTCGTGCAGCCTCCATACATGATAAGATCGAGGGCTTCACGCATGGTAAGCAGCAACCGGTGGCGCCACAAAAGGATCTGAATGTAAAACAAAAACGTAGAATCTAACAGACTCTGCAGGATACAAAACCCAAGTCGGTGAACGAGGCGTGTAAGTGGTTCCGCGGGGTTATTCGAATCTTCACAAGGACTGACAGCTCGTAGAAAATTATCGGGCGGAGAACTCCAGCGAGTTGCCATTGCGAGAGCGATCCTGAGACAACCAAACATTGTCTTGCTAGACGAAGCAACAAGCGCCGTCGATACGGACACTGAGCAGCAAATTCAACTTTCTTTCAGGCGATTATGTCAAGACCGCACAACCTTTGTCGTGGCGTAAGTATACTTTACCGGTATTTTGATGGACTGTCAGCTAACTATAGGCAAAGGCATCGTCTATCCACTATTATGAATGCGGATCGCATCGTCGTTGTAGAGGGAGGCCAAGTCGTGGAACAAGGTAACCATGACGAACTTATTGTAGCCAAGGGCCGATACGCAGACTTGTGGTCTAAACAAGTCTTTTTACGGCCACGCGATCCATTGGATATCCAAGATCTGGTCGATGTCAGGCCCAATTTGCCAGAGGACTCGTGCTCGGAGGATGCTGCGACGAAATGCGACAAAGCAAAGGGGGGAGAGTCTGATAGTGACGCCACCAAAGCAGGCGAGGAAGAGTCTGAGCCCAGCGAGGTCGGAGGATCGGATCATCAGAAAGAGGTATAGTCATCACTGATCCTCCTTGAGTATCTGATTGTAAATTCTTGAGAATTACAGGGCTCGACCTTGAACCCTGTGGCGCCCGACTTTGTTCCTCGGAGTCTACAAAATTTTGCCTCGGCTACCGGGACGTCTCGATCAGAATCTGAGGGAACGGCTATTGAAAGTGCGATATCATCCAACCCTGGTTCACTCCGATGCATGAAAGCCGACTGTAGCGACCAGACCAGCTCCCAGACATAAGAAGGCAAGAGTGTTGTTGATGACCGCTTCGGAGTCGACGAAGCAACGCTCTCCTCCATTGAGCCCATCGAGACCGCAAGTCATGGACATCGACGCTGAAGTGTTCTAAGGCGGGTGAGTGTTTATTATTGACGGAAGTCAGAGTATGGTGATGAAGAAACGGAACCTCGACCAGGGCATCAGTTCACAGAGAAAAGGGGGTTGAGTTTACAGTGCCTAGTATTGTTGCTACTTCACTCCGCCACACCGTTGCTCACTCAGTCTTAATGTATACATTAGCCCCATGCAGTATAATAGTGGCTTGCTTGCGTATGGGCTTTCGTGTTATGTAGCTTCTTTTTGTCGTTCCAAATCGCAAGGGATGCTGAACCATTAGCTGAGCAAGATATAAAATGACGAACAATTATATAGCTTTGAAGCTTCGTATTCGCCTGGCACAGACAGGTAGGTATGTGCCTCGAGGGACGACTTTTCGGGATTGAGCTTTACCATGCCATTATGGCACTCATGGCCACTGATACTCCTACATGACCGCTGTTAGTAATACCCACTAGAAGTAGCTTACAAAAAAGCATGCCTAGTTTCCTAGTCCCTTCATGTGCACTAAACGCACCTCGAATTATTTATCAAGGCCGTGTTGATACACTCAAAGTCCCCCGCTGGTTTGACACACCGCAAACAACAATGATCCCAACCTACGGAATTACATACATGTTACTTGCATGATTCAGTTTCGACACGGGCTGTTGGCTCAGGCCCATGGGCCATGCTTCGGCAAAACAGCCCATTTCCATAATTATATATAAGTATGTATATACCCGTTCTGTTTGGCCAAAAGCCCGCTCGTCTGCTCTAGTACAAAAAATGCCTTGGGCACAAACGCGGTCGAGTACACGAGTATATTGGGTGTGGGATGCATGCCATTGAATTGGCATTGCACTTACAATGCATGGAATGATGCACTGTGCTTGTTTAGTAGATGGGGGGATGGCAAACTCCTGTGGTGTCTTGTCGTGAGAGGAGGTATTATCAGACATGTGAATAGCGTGGCGGGTGGGGATGCATATGGTAGAAGGAAGATACCTAAATAGGTATGTAGGCAGGTAGCAGACGGGATACAGTAATGGATATTAATTGCTAAGTATGTAAGTATGTACCTGATTGACCCTGCCGTGCCTGCTGAGCTGCGTATGGGCGTGTGTGAACCACAGGCATAGTATTTTACGTCATGAGTATAAGCGCTCTTGTCCTACCGAAGAAGCTATGTGCTAAGATACACCTATTGCCCCTGGTTGTTCTGGTTACTGCCAGGAGCACCACCGGGAGCACCACCGGGAGCACCACCGGGAGCACCACCGGGAGCACCACCACCTCCGCCCATCATGTTACGAGCCCTGCGATAACACAAATCATCAGTATTTCTGTTGTCAACGTCATAAGACTCCGCTGAGGGGGTCGTCTCGGACAGCCTAATTATAGAGGATGGGGGGTTCGGGGCACTCACATGTCCGCAATGGTTGGGTCAGACATGAGGCTGCTGAGGTCAGGCATGCCTCCACCGCTGCTGAATTGGTTGGCCATATCCCGCAAACCGGGATTGCTCATCAGATTGCTCATGAGGTCTGGGTTGCTCATCAAGTTCTGGGCCATGCTGGCAAACATGGGGTTGCTCATGATGGAGCCTAGATCAGGCATGCCACCAGCACCACCAGCACCACCGCCAGCACCGCCAGCACCGCCAGCACCCCCAAACATGGAAGCTAGACTGCTCAGATCGGGCATGCCACCAGCGCCGGCGCCAGCACCAGCACCGGGTGATGATCGCGGGAGACTAACTCCGTCGGCTTGCATTTCGTCAACACGCCTCTTGGCCGTCTCGTAGCCCTTCTTCATGGCCTCGGAGCCTCCATTACCCTCGTGCTCGATGCCCTGGCTATAAGCTTCCATGGCGCCCTTGGCATCTCCCATGGCGAACCGAGCCAAACCCAGACGAGACCACGCCTTGGTGTAGCTGGGGTCCACGGCGACGGCTGCCTCGGCATCGGTCCGCGCAGAAGCGTGGTCCTTGGCCGCAGAATGGGCCGCCGCGCGGTTCGACAGAAAAACGGCATTGGAAGGATGAATCTTGAGAGCCTGCGTGTAGAAATCAATAGCGACCGGGTAATCCTTTTGCGCCATGGCAGTATTCCCCTTGCTCTTGAGACCCTCAGCCTCCTTCTTCTGCTCGTCGCTTAGCTCGCCGGCAGCAGGAGCTGAGCTGCCGCTGCCGCTACCGCTGGCGCTGGCAGAGCCGCCCGTCGTCGAGGCCTTGAGCTTCTCGTAGACGGAGTAGATGGACAACAAGCTCTGCGAGCCCACAGCCGCCTTGACGGCCTCTTTATCATTCGAATCGACCTTGAAGCACTCGGCAATGCAGTTCACTGCCACGTCGACCGAGTCCTTGTCTTCGGCGGTGAGGGTGCCATCTGTCGCGGATGTGGACAAAAAATCGCAAATGGCGAGCGCAAGGCGCTGCTTGGAGGTATGTTGAGAAGCCTACAAGCCCGTCGAGCTGGGCATCAGTAATCTTCGATGGCACATGTAAAGAAACCTATACCCCACGGACGCTGCTTTACTCACCATTGGCAGAAGAAGACGAAAAACCGAGCCTTCTCTTGGCCTTTTCGAAATCGGGCACGGGACGTCCTGCTCTGTGAGGATGCGCAGCTGTGCTGGATCAAGGACCGCAGATGGTGACAGAGTCAGATGCAGGTAATCAGAGACACTTCGGAGAGGTTAAATCTTGGCTCGGATGCGCAGGAAGGGTCGTCAGGCGGATTTTTGTTGGACGGCTAGCTGTAGGCAAGGCTGCCCCGCGGATGGCCGATGATACATAATGGCTCAGGAAGGCGAGGAGTGGGGGGGTCCCAGAGCCTGGTTCGGGCAGGAAGGGCAGACGCTCGACCACTTGGAAGTTGGGGTTTGTCCTCGTGGAACCTTCTACCAGCTTCAGATGACAGATTGTAGCCTCGACAGGTTTTCGGCCCTGATTTTTCAGATCGGAAGCTATTATCGCTCCAAATGCTATCTACCTGGCTGAATATACAACGAGCGGCAAGCCACGAGAAAAACGGGATGCGTGAATCGCGAATCGTGATACATTGAGCGATGCTGATTACAACCGTCGATGGTTCTAAAGCCTGTCAAAAACCACATTTGCCATTTTCACGGCCTTGGGAACAGTTTATTACTTTCACATCCGCAAGTACACGCATAGCCTATTCAGAACGATAGGTGCTTGTGGTGCGCTGTGCGGGACATGCCGCTCAACGGAATGTGTCCCTACCAGATCACGTCCATCCCGAACTCGGCATTGCACAATGCGTACCATATTGTTAGGCATTACGATTCAAAGCGCTGGCTAGTAATACAATATCAAGTCGCGTCCAGACTGCCTCCATCGTAGAGATCGCAATCTCGACGAGGCACATGCCAAATCTATCGCTGCTATGTGTCCATCCTGTTCCTAGGTCCTAATCCTAATGATAATAATATCATTAATATCAATAATAAGAAGAATAATAATAATGATGTAAGACAGGTAAGAAAGGCTAGAATAAATACAAGGGAATCTGGAAAAAACACCCAGGTTCAAGACCTCACTGCTTTCTCCGTTTCCGATCTACATTCTTGACCCGCCGGTTGCTCATAGCAGTCACCAGCCGTGTCTTGGTGTATACCCGAATAGCGTCCTGAAGTACCACAAACAGACACCCTCCCACCAAGCTTCGGCCCCATTGCTGCTGCAGAAGCCCAGGCCGACTGCCCGGGCCTCCGAATAGAGCCCAGGGACTGCGTGAGGCAGACGCTGGCGCTGTCCAGGATCTCGGTAGGGCCAGACGCAGCGCCTCTCCCATGGCGAATGAGATACCGGGCAGTATGAGGGCGCTGACGACCGAGTTGGACATGCTGGATAGCAGTGCGCCAAGTCCCACTCGTCTCGGCGGTGCCTGCGGAGCCTCGTGCTGGCCGTCACCGTCATCACCGGGCCCTGCTGCGAGTGGTGGTGCTTCGTCGGCATCCAATTCATCATCGTCGTCATGAAAGTCCATGCCTTCAGCGCCGTCTTCTGATTCATCTGTGCCAGTGTGATCGCTGTCTCCGTCGCTTTCGCTATCGCTGCCGCCACCACCTAAGCCAACATCAAAAGCTTCCAATTCGAGCTGTATTCCGTTCTCGCCAACTATCTCTCCCTCTTCATCCATTTCTTCAATCCGCAGCTCAAACATGAGTTCTCCGCCGTCTCCCTCACCACGGTTGCCACCATCTCTATTCCGAAGCCCCATCTGGTCTGGGCCATGCTCAAGAAGATCATCATCGTCTTCTGCGCCCAAAGTGTCCAGAATCCCCTGCAAGAGACCAACAAAGGCGCCCTCTCCATTATGCTGTACCTGTAGAGGCTGGTTCGCATCCTGCTGAGCATCATTGTTCGGTGCCGCAGGGGGCGGAGGTGGCAGGCCCAGGATTTTTCTGTTGAGTTTGTTCTCATATGGAAGCACGTAGGCTCGCCATAAGTTATAGTAGATGGAGCGGACGTAAGGAAACACAGCTATCGCGAGCTGAGGCGATGGCGGCCAGGCGAAAAAAGTTTCGTCGTGCGTGGTTTGGTAAAAGGCGTACTATCCGCTCGGCATGTTAGCAAACTCAGAGCTCTTGAACAAAACCGAGTGAGCTTTTGTAGAAAGCGATATAAAAGGTGATTCAAACTGTACCAAAGAAGCCAAAGGCGGAAAGACTTTGTTGCTCAAATTGGGCAACAACTCGCCGAAAACCAACATCGGAGCCACATTCATCATGACGAGGCTGCTCCAGATTCTCTCGCCTACCAGTCGAACGCCACCACCGCCGCCGCCGGCTATGTTTCTAGCATCGAGGACCATACCAGGACCTAACAAGAATCGCATCATGGTGGCCTTTCCGGAAAAGGACCACAGGGCCAAGGCGCCGTACATTTGCAGACTGAACTGTACACCCATGGCTACCCCCGTGAAGAGGATGTAAGGGCTCATCCTGGTGAATCGTCGATGTGTCAGGTCGTTCACAGCCACCAGCAGATCCCACGGCCCTTCCATCTCGATATTTGCCTTGCATACTGGGCATTTCAGCGGCTTGTTGTTGCGTTCGCAGTCCACTACCCAACACAGCATGCAGTCCTGATGCGCCTCCAACGTACACGGACAAGGATCAACCCACGAGTCCGGACCATCGGAAGGCTCCTCATCCATCAAGCAGAGAAAGCATCGACGTGGGCCATCTCCTGGTCTTTCCGGCCGGACAGCCTCTGATATTTCGAGCGGGAGAGCTGCATTGTCATCTGTGGCTGCCATCGCGAGCAGCGCAGGTATTCATGTGCAGTACGATCGGAGCGCGAGGGTAACAATATAACCGATCGAGGGAGCGGATTCGTCTTTGTGTACGTCTCAAATAGCTATGCATTCGTCTGTTTGGCGTAGGGCGGAATTCTGTTCCCAGTCGAAGGCGAGGGCGAGGGCGAGGGCGAGGGCGAAGAACACAGGCAAGTCGGTGACCCCGCCGACGAGTCTGAGGAAACCGAAGGAAAGAATGCAATGTCGCGCAGGAATAAGAAAAGTGCTAGGATGTTCCCCCCATGAGGATTGAGGATCTCGCGACGCCGGTTTGCTGCCCAGCTGTTGAAGTGCGGACACCCTGCGATGAGACGATGCACCGTAATTACATGTGCCTAAAACGAAGAAGGCTGAGCAAGGCAAAGCGGAGGGGTTGTGAAATCCGAAGCATTCTCGAAGCTCGTTGATGTCACGATTCTGAACGAATGCGCGCGCAGGTAGTGCCAGCCAATCAGGATTTACGACGCACGTGAGAGACCCCCTTGTGCAAACGAGAACAAGCAACAACAGCAACGTTCAACGCAACGCTAATCGAGCGTTAGTTATTGTGGACTGACTTCCTGAACAGGGTTTCGAAGTGATTATGTGTGCATCTGTAGATTCTGCCAGAGACATCAAGTGGAAGCAAGCCCGAATATTTGCCTCACCTGACTCATAAACTGCACGTGGTTGTTTTGGACGGGACGGCACGAGGCCAACCAACTCTTGCCGCGCCTTCATTCTTCATTTTTGAGTCGTGAGTGTTACATCTTCAGTCTTGCCCCAAAATATTTGAGTCTTGAATCTTGGGGCTTAAAGCTTTCATCCTGCATATGTATTGGGCCCTGAACCATGAGTCTTATATTTCGAAACTTCCAGCCAATCACACAGTCAGACCGTTCTCCTGCCCAAGCAGTCATCCGAAATTCACTCACAAAATGGAACCCACCAAATTCCTTTGTCACTGAGCGCTCACACCAACCATGTTGTCTTGTGAGTGAGTGAATGTGTGACCGAATGATCAAGTTCGAGTTCATAGTTCACCACACATGTGGCCAGGGGACAGGTGCTACTGTCATGGGATCATTTGATCACGAAAGAGGTGGATAATGCTTTGCCAAGAAAGAAGAACAGCTCATGTGGTTTCTGGATAACGTGTTGGCATTTCTATCCTCCGCATTGGCACATCTGGGCTCTTTACAAATCCTGCAAGGTCACGAGGGGCAGACATACTTGACAAGGCATGGCACAGCTAGTTCGCATGTTTTGACATACATAGGCACGAGCAAAGTGTGGCTTTCGCCAGGACAGGGTTATCACCACAGTCGAGCCGTGACACATAAATTTTATCTTACTAAATTCCATTGTCGAAAGGTACTCTCCACGCCTTCAGCACCTCCAGTACCACATATTCGTCATCTCAAGCGGCCACATGCCACCTATCATGCTGGTCCACCAAAAAGCCCCTGAAATATGGATGTGAGAGGACGGTAGTGGAAACGGTGTGATCATTTCCATCATCATTTATCGTCCAACTCATTCACATTCGAGAAATGTACTCATTTGCTAGGCTTGTGCTGCAAGTTCTTCATCGTCAGCTCTATGTTCACTCGAAGACGTGTCTTGCGATGACATCACAACGTGAAGCAACGTACAGGGCAGTTGGCGCAAGAGCAGCTGGGGCCGCAGTTGCAAGAGCCAGAGGTAGCGCATCCGCAGTCAGCCATGGTGATCGAAGGGGCTTTGGGCAGTTTGTTAAAGACTTGAGTCGTGAGAGTAATCTGCAGTTCTTGAAACGTTGGTATTGCTGAAAGCTTGAATTTGAGTACACAGAAGAGGATTGTCGAGAGAAGAAATAGCAGAGGAGTCGGCAGCCTTTTAAGTCGATCTGATCCGTAGACGAAACATGGATTCGGAAGGAACACTCGCTGGATGGGCTGATCCGCCGTCCCACCAGCTCCAACTAGCCACCAGACCTTGGCCACGGTGAGAAATTAAACCCCTCATTGTTCAGGCCATGACGACGGCTCTCGAAGCGTCTTCTATTGTGGCGACGAATGACGTTGTGGCTAACGTTAGTTTCGGGAGGTGTTGTAAGTTGCAACTTATGGGCGGAACATGGGCCGCTTTGGGCTGTCTTGGGTCGGCTGGACAGCTGTCCGACTGGGGCAGACCCTGTCTCTGCTTCCAGGGAATATCCATGTCGTGGAGGCAATAACTACATAGTTAGAGATTTGCAACCTGGCTTGAATGTATCATTCACCGATGTCCATGTCATAGATGCCTAGAAGTCTCTTGTCATTATATCATTCGACACAATACCCGTGCGTGGGTCAGGTGCTGCACTCACCATCTACGGTCACTTGATCTCGCGCACCAACAAGCTACGAGTAGGTAGACTGTCACGGACTGGTCAAGCAGTTGGCACTATGGAGACAGGCTGTGGGTTGTGGGTCCCGTGGACCCACTGGAGGAGATAGAAGCGCGACGCGATCGCGCTGTGGCCAGAGTTTTCCTTCTGTCTTCTCTATCTTTCTTATTCTCAGTTAATACATACGAATCGGTAGTGTTTCGGCCAACCCAAAGTCTTGCGCTGTGACAATAAGAAAGATCACCCGATGTAAGAAACATTTTGTCGGGGACGACCTTTAACCATCCCATTCATTCGCCACCGCAGACAAGAACGGCTACGACGCGTTCTTGCTCTGAGTGTGCGACGACAACGCTGGCCCTCTTCTACGAGCGAGAGACTGGGCTCCCTCGGACTCCAAAGCAGATTGGCAGCAGAGGCGTGATACTGGGGCTCCAATGGATAAAGAGTTGTACATGGAAGATCTCTTGATCCAAAGACAAGGCGGATTATGCGGTCGCCCGAGCGCCCGGCATCACGAGAACTTTACTTCGATCGATATCGTGGACGACTGAGGCTCTTTTGGAATCCCGGAAGGTTTACCCTGTCCATCAGAAGGATGCGGAGAGGAGGAACCAAGTGCCGGACTTGGAGGACAAGAGGAGACAAGATTGCAAACAGAAATGAGTTATTTTTAAACGACAAGAAATCGTTGCGACGGTCTCCACAGGGAATCGAACGCAGAGGAGAATACTCGGACTACCCCCCGAGAGAATGAAAATTGCAAACGGCAGTCTCGGCCCATTCGAACGGAATGATAGACAACACAATGTCGGCAGACGTGGCAACGAAGCCAGCTGCAGCGACTGGGGCGAAAGGCTCCCCGGACCACGAAGAACGCATCTAGTGCCTTAACCAAATGCCATTTTCGAACAATACCGGCAGAGGGCCGCAAAGATTCGTTGACACGGAAGAATCCACTGAACGCAACGCAAATTACGATAGAGTCTCGGCCTATCTCAAGTCTTGCGCTGACGAATCACGGTGGACTGGAAGTTCTTGCCACGATGAAAGAATGGAACTCAAAGCAAGAGCGATAGAGCTTCGGCCTATCTCACTCTTTTTCTGTGGCACGACGGAGCGAGATGCTGTCCCAGTATAGTTTCTGGCTGCCTTTCCACATGGCAAGCCCGACCGCCACAGGCCCGCTGTACAACTTCGAAAAATGGTTGCGACACTGAGAGGCGGGAGGGGGGTCATAATCGACGCGCTCAGGAATTAACCGCCGATAAAGCATCTCGAAAGAGAAGGCGGCCAACAGATCATTGGACCTTCGCAGTCAAGCCGACGATGAGGGCATCGTCGATTGGAAAGGCGGGAGTAATGTCATGGACTGGTCAAGCAGTTGGCACTGTGGAGACAGGCTCTGGGTTGTGGGTCCCGTGGACCCACTGGAGGAGATAGAAGCGCGACGCGATCGCGCTATGGTTAGTGTTTTCCTTCTTTCTTCTCTATCTGTCTTATTCTCAGTTTACACATTCGAATCGATAGTGTTGGAATCGCCACCCTCAATAGGCACTTATGGTGCAGCGCGCTAAGGACCGGTGTGCGAACCTGAAACGCTTGGGGTCTCACAACATCAGGGGCCGGTGTGCAGCTTGCACACGGTGGGGGATGAGACGCCCTTCTCTGGTATATGAGACCACACCTCTGACACTTTTCTTCTCCCCTTTCTCTTCTTCGATAGCTTCCATGAATATACTAGATTATTCATGTCAGCCACCTTTGCGTATACGCAACCCTTGCGGATTTATCCAACAGGTAGTGTTTCGGCCTACCCAAATTCTTGTGCTATGACAGTAGGTGTATAGTTGACTGAAGAGCTAAGTTTCCCAACTTGTGGAAAAGTGGGAATACTATGTACATAATCGGCTGGTGCGGCCGATTATGTACATAGTATTCCCATTAAATTTCCTCCAATTGACGACGAAGCGTCTTCAAGCATAAAGTTCGTCTCTCCATGTCGATGGGAGCGTCCGCGGCGTAGCAACCAAGAGTCATCATGCTTATTGGAGATGATCAAGGAACATATGCCAAGTGATGGCTGGGTTTGAAGAAAGAGAGCATGGCGGAAATGCGTTCAGAAGGTCGGGGTCCCATGGTATGTAGCACCGAAGCTACCTTTGCTCTTCAAAACGGAGCATTGAACTAGTATGGGGATGGCGAAACGCATGTAAATGGCGCATAAAAAACAACCAACCAGTGTCTTCTCCATCAGCCGATCTATGCACGGCGGATCTTGGAAGATATCTGAATTATGCAGTCTCGGCCTGATGACATGGTCTGTAAGTAGCCACAATGGGGCTTGCCTTCCTTTTTGCTGACGACATTCGTCCGTATTACTCGACGCCAAAGTGCCTTGCAACCTCATCGTGCAAGAATCGACAGTTTCGATCGGACTCTGACGAGCCTTGCACGGAACCTGGTTGTGCCAAGACGTGTTGCTGAGCAAGCATAAGACGCTGCTTGACGTTGGTCTCATCTAGAAGATCCAGCTCGGTTCCGTACGCTGAAGTGATAATTGGCCGTGGGAGTTGACCGCCAATCGAATAGTCAGCATTTTCGTATGAAAACCTAAGGGCCTCGCAGAGGAAGAGATTTACATCAAACCGCGCGCCATATGTCAGCATCGGATTGTTGAGCATTTGGACGATGTGATGCCACGTTCTAAGACACATGGATGTGGCCCAAATGAAGGTCCTGCTAGCAGTACCGCATGATTCCAACGCAAGCCAGTCGAGGTACCAGGTGAGCTCGTCGCAAAGTATGCAAGGCACGCGCAGTACTCTTAATAATACCCACGACTCGACAATGCAGGCGAGGCGAGGCGGACAGACGGTGACGATGGATTTTGAAGGGCGTGGGACGGGGCCGGCACTCGGAGTCATCATCATCACCATCATCTTCAACAGAATAATTGTGGTTTGGCCTCAACTCGAGCCAAATACCATCCTCCCGACCTCGGTGGAAGTAAAGCCCCCAGCTGAGCTCTTCTTGAGCGAGACCCTGCGCACAGTGCGTTTCGTATATGGCGATGTCCACCCCGCAGGCCGCCTTGCGCTTTCGACCGTAGATAGGCGTTGTAGTTGACGAGCTTTAGGAACATGGTAGGCTCACTGTGACGTATACATATCCAGCCTCAAGACTTTTGACAAGTCCAGCCCGGGCCATGATGGAACGACGAATGATTCGAAACTCGATTCAGAAGGCTCGTCACGTCAAGCTGAGCAAGGCAGCGAGAGAGTCGAAGATCGAACGTGAAAGGGGTTCACAAAGATCAAGTTGGCTGCAGGCAGCAGACAGAAGAAGTCGACAAGGTACAAGGACACTTGGAGGCGAAGAAAAGCACAAGAAAGAAGGTGAAGGGAAAGAGAGGCGAGCTCATTCAAGTTGTTATGCCTTTATTGGCCCTGGCTGAGTACCCTGATGGCCGACTGTCGGCACCTGCCTGGGCCATGTGGCTGATTCATCCTTCCATGGCGTGAATAGGTATGTCAAAGTGTGAGTAATGTAAGTAAACGCTTTTCTGTGTGATGACGATTCTGTGCGCCCATCAGGATCCTAGCCTAGTCCCATAAACTTTCCGTGAATGCAAATTTGATGTCCTTTGTTGTCACGAAAAGCCCAGCAAGCATGCAACTCACGCCGGAAGGGATAGCGACGAGGGACAGCGCCTATGACACGGCTTCGCATGAAAAGCACCAACCGCCACGGCCCATTTGGAACTACCACCGCACGCAGCAACTTCACTTGCACGTATGGAGGCCATTTTGAACGCTAGAGATGCACAGTTGAGCACAATCTACGAAATTTTCAATCGAAACCGTATGTGGATGAGTTGTATAATGTGTTTGATGTTACGCCGAGGGAGGTGGGCGCAGAGCGCCTCACCGCGAAGTCTCCTGAAGGCATAGGGACGGTCCGAGCCTGAATTCTACCTATCTGTACATACTGGTTAAAGCAAAGCGAAAAAGAAGGCAAAAGAAACTGCTGCCCTTCTCCGGGCACGGAAGCGTTGTATTGCGTCCGAATTCCGACAGGGACTGTCTCTTATTGGAGGAAGCACAAGACGCGAAAGTGCGACTGTAAACCAGAAGCGTGAATCCGCGGTAGATCACAAGAAAAGGAAAAATAATATACATGTATTAACCAAACCTTTAAAATAATGTGTCAAGGTCGATCGGCCTTCTGTCCTGCCAAAGATAGGCCAGTGAACGATTTACAGCGCGCAACATCTCAGGCCTGGATGGCCCTACATACCGGGATTACAAGGTAGCCCCCTTCAAACACGGACGCCGCCTAAGAAGTTAGCTATATAAAACTGCTTCCTTTGCCCATGACATGGAGCTTGCGTTTGATAATGAGAAACTGGAACTATATATGGTAACGATGGAGGTCCAAGGAGCCTTCAACGCACTCCTGAAGAATAGGCTACTTACTAGAGCGCATGCGCCTGGATTACTCACACCTCAAGCGTTCTACCGCGAACGAAAGGAGCAAGCCAATGGAAGTCCTCATGGCCCCTAAAGGCCTCAACCAAAAAAGAGAAAGACGTGACTGAAATTCAGTGAAGATCTAGACTACGAGATGACCAACGAGGAGAATGTTTTAATACATGGACGTTTGGCCGGAACACAGGACATGACCCACAGCCGCTTCCATCAGCTTCCACGCAGCAATCCCAGTGCAGCATCGGAGCCCAGCCCAACATCTCCCCTACCAACAAGATGGTCGCCCTCGTCCATGCGATCTCGAAGCCTATATCCCCTTCCGCCATATGGAGTACTGACGAAGTCATTGCCGATCTAGTAACAGGTAAAGACAATGGCGCTGAATTGGTCTGTCATGGCGAGCAAAGGCCGAACTGGTTTATAGCGACAGCGAGGTTGGCTACTGTCATGGCGAGCAAAGGCCGAAACTTGTAATAGAAGGAAAGACGGCGACGTTTGTCTTTCAAGACGCGCAAAGATCGTAGATCATTTTTGGTGCAACTCTCTCCTCATCGACGAGGAGAATATCACGAATCTGTGTAGAACTGACGGAGCTGCGACATGATTCACGGAGCTCGGACAATCTAACTCAAACGGAGGCGGAGGACGTAGAGAGGCGTCAATAGAAGAGAAGCAACAGCCACGAGACTCAGGTGATGTAGCAGCACAACAGATTTCACGAAGCTGCGACAAAGAAGATAGGCCTGTAGCAGTTTCAACTCCATAGAGAATGCAGTTGACGGACCTGTAACAGGCGGAGCGAACTTAATTTCAGGCACTGTGGGAGAATACACGCTGGTGCAGTAGATTCCACAGAGCTGTAGCAATTTCAGTTCCTCAGAGAATGAAGCTGCGCTGGAGACGGACCTCTAGCAACAGATACCACGTAATATGGACAGAATGCACGGAGGTCGACAGGTCCCTTTGAGTTGTACATGTAGTTAAAAGTTGCAATTGCGACAGACCTCCAAAGAAACCACGGAGCCGCAGTGTGTTCAACGCAAGTGTGGTAAATCCTAGCTGAATGGACAGCATTGACGGAGGTACAATAGATGCCACGAAGCTGTAGGATTCACGGAGCGGTCACAAGATCCAATGGATATGATACAAAAGACGGAGCTGCAGCGATGCCAAGGAAGTGCCTGCCATACCTGTATCATACGGAGCTGTGAAAGACGAGACGGCGGAGGTACAATACATTCGGAGATGCAAATAGACGCTGCAACAGCCTTTACGGAGCTGACGCGACGGCAGTACAGTAAAACCTCTGAGCTATCGGGGCAGGAATACCGCCATCAGGGTGACGGCTTCAATCAGAAGGTACAAGAGAAAATATTTTGCACCCAGTACTTAAATCCATCACCACGTAGCGTTGAGGTCTACGGAGTACATCTTACACATTTACAGAGACGTCGTTTCTTACCAACCTCGACACCCTCCCCCATTGACCCTCAAAAACCGGAATGATGAACCATAGAGTAATTGAAGACACAATCCATGATAATAAAAACAGCGTCTCCATATAGGGAATGCATCATGTGAGCACCCTGAGGCCTCCCAAGTACCTAGGTAGAATCGTTGCATCGAAGAAATTAGTGGAGCGACAGATTCACGCATAACCTGCAAGAAGAAGAATCTATGCACCGATCTCTCACATACATAGTTCAACGGCGCTGCGATAAATCCCACAAAGGTGTGTGACAATTTCGACGAAGATCACAAGAAGATCAATTCGAAAGCCTTGCAAAAGAACACTGACAGAAAAAATGCAGTGACGCGAAGGTGTGCCAGTGCGCACCAAAGATGGGCAAAACTGTGATAAGGACCGATAATGTGCGATAAGGATGTGTGTGACCAATGGATGATAGGGACAGAAAGCTGGAAAGACTCCACACCATACCCTCATAAGCAATGGTATGTATGTAACGTGGAGCATAACTAAAGAGGCAAACACGAAATGTGCGCCTCCGTTACGCTTCGCCGCACAATTTCTTCAGCTTTGCCTAATTACCGCCCTTCGACTGCTCTCCTCGACCGACGCGAAGCAAGGTCCCGGCCCCGGAGCGCAGCGTAGGGCCGCCGGAAAGGACCTTGTGTACCTTACTGAACCGAGTACTGAACCGGGTTTAGTCGCGACCAGCCGCGCCAATGACGTGATGCTGAACAACGCTTACGTACTGACAATACGAAGCTGGCCCAGACAACAGAATCAAGAAACCAGCTAAACAGCATCACAATTACAACCAGCACACGACAACACCTGCTCAACACTATCTTGCCCCTTATCACCCTCACATTGACACTCAGCATGTCTGGCCCCGTGCCTGTCGCGCAATCCCTGGCGGACATTTATCCCAACACAGCCCTAGCCTCTGAGGGACCGAGATGGAACTCGCTGCTCGCTGCATTCGAAGCCGCATACGGCCACAAGGCCAGCTTCATTGCTCGGTCTCCCGGACGAGTCAACATCATCGGGGAGCACATTGACTATTCACTCTACTCGGTCCTGCCAATGGCCATCACAGCCGACGCCGTCATGGCAGTAGCCGCCACACCCACCCCAGAAGGAGCCTCGACGTTCAAGGTCAACATCTCCAACTTAGAGGACGCCAAGTTTCCTGGCAAGAATTTCGAGGTTGCGCTGAATGGCGAAGTCGAAATCGATGCGACTAAACTTGAATGGACCAACTACTTCAGGAGTGGCCTCCGGGGCGCACTCGAGTTGCTGAGGAAGAAGCACGGGGACGGCTTCCGACCCTGTAGCATGGACATTATGGTCGACGGCACGGTGCCTGTGGGCGGTGGCCTCAGTTCAAGCGCGGCTGTTGTGTCGGCGAGTGCCCTGGCAGTAATGAAAGCGAACGGAGAGAAGGCCGTTGACAAAAAGGAATTGACCGAGTTGGCCATCGTCAGCGAGCGTGCGGTCGGGGTTAATTCTGGCGGGTATGACTGATGTTCTTAACTGAGTTTCTGTGCACTTTGTCTCTTGGCACAAGGCAAACTGTCAACGATGCAAACGAATCAAATCAGTCGGCTGACATAGCTTATAGTATGGATCAAGCCGCCTCCGTGTTTTCGGAGCAGGGCTCAGCACTCTTTGTCTCATTTAGTCCTCAACTCGAGGCCCGCCCTGTCAAGCTGCCACCAACGCGCCCAGAGCTTTGCTTTCTCATTGCGCAGAGCTTCGTCACAGCTAACAAGCATGTCACGGGCCCAATTCACTATAACCTTCGCGTCGTAGAAGTGAGCTTTGCTGCAGCATACCTGAATGCAGTCTTGAACCCGCCTGGCACCGAGCTTCCTAAGGACGCCGGCCCGTTGGGAATCAGCCTGCACGGCTTCCACGACACGTATTTCTATCACTCCAGTACCACCGATGGCTCCGCAGCGAAAAGTTTGACCAAGGAAGAGGAACTCGAAAAACTCGTCGCGCTCACCAAAAAGACACTTACCCAGGAGGAAGGCTACACGCGGGATGAAATTGCCAAGGTCCTTCACTTGACCGTCCCTGAGCTTGAAGATCGGTTCATGAGCAAGATACCCGTCCGGGCAGAGCGCTTCAAATTACGACAGCGTGCTCTTCATGTCTTTACCGAAGCACTACGCGTACTGAAATTCTACATGCTTCTGGATCGCCCTCTCCCTACAGGGGCCACAGACACGACCGCCTTCAACCAAGAGCTCGGGAGCATCATGAACGATACACAGGAATCCTGCCGCGTCTTGTACGAAAATAGCTGCCCCGACAACGACGACATTTGTCGCATTGCGCTCGCCGCCGGATCCTATGGCAGTAGACAGACGGGCGCTGGCTGGGGAGGTTGCAGCGTCCATCTCGTACCCGCTGACAAAGTGGATGCTGTACAATCAGCCTTGCAGCGAGACTACTATTCCAAACTCCAGCTCACCGACGATCAGAAAGAGCAGGCCATGGTGGTCAGCAGGCCGGCAGGCGGTAGTGCACTATACATAGTTGACGACGAAACAGTCCGTTGAGCATGGGCGTCTTCAATGTACGAGTCCTTTCAATAAACCTTTTTCATCTTGCTGCCGAGTTTCAGCCTTCACAGCGTGGCTTCAAGTGTGTTGAAGCGCTGAAACTAAATGTGCGGTATGGAGTCGATCTGTCGCCACAGCCCACACATGCCCGATGGGCTCTACTTGTTCAATTACTTTTACTGTTGAGAAGTAAGCCATGTTCGGTGCTGGGAGCCGCATCACGTGACGGCCTTACCAGCCAGACGCACATATTTTCCACCTTCTCACTCGTCGAGTGACCTCTTTAGTCAAATATACATCACCATTATGCCCCCCAAATTGCTCACTAGGTTATGAGCCCAGTTCTGCAAGTTCCGCTAGCATTGGCATGTGGATAATGGATTTGGCTTCGGCAGCTGTCGTTGTCGTTAAATCGAGGCCCGCGAGGGCAGGGACGCCTGCGAGGCTGCACCCTTGGAGATAAAGACAACAGAAGCAGAGGCAAGAGAAGCGCCGAAGCAAACCGCCGCCGCAGATACCTTTACCCTCAAGGAGCAAGGGAAGGCCTGTCCGCGCCGAAGAAAACCCAGAAGAAAATAAACCGCCGGGAATATTATTGCCCTCAAGGAGCATGGAAGGTCCAGACCAAAAGTTTTTTTCCACGACAAAACGATTCACTTTCTGACCTGGTACATTACGTCAGAAACTCCCGAATCTCTTTATTTCGATCAGATACCTATAAACAGCAAACACTCATGACGTACGGTACCTGCAAACACGAAAATCAATTCAATGGCTACTCTTCGACAGCTATTCTATAATTTGGCAGCTACTCTGTGAAAACTGCCCTTCTCATTTGGAAATAACGACTCGATAGCATCTTCGACAGCTGTTCTAAAGTCTGGCAGCTACTCTGCGAAAGCTGCCATTCCTACTTCGAACCCGAGTTTTCCCACCCTCCAAATCCGCTCGATTTCTCAGTTTAAGCTCTCTACGCTCTCACTCTTTATTTTGTTAGATTTCATCACCACTTAACATCAGCCTCGCCTCTCCGCCAATTCTGCGAGTTGCCTAAGTCAACTGCCACAGTGACGCTGATGGGGGAGAATAGGAGTGTTGGAGCTGGAGCGCAGCGGAGGCATTTATGGTGCTTGAATGCAGTGGAAGTACACCCTCTGGGATGCTTCATTAGATGGAACGCACCCAGATTAGAGCACATCAGTGTAACTGTTTACAGTGAAACTGGGACTCTACTCTGGGTAAGCGCAGTACTAGATGCCGACAGCAGCTGGGACAGCGTGGAGGTGCTGACCGGCGTGTAGGCTGGGGGAGCATGTAGTGCGGTACATCCAGTGTGAGCGGATAGGGTGCTGAGTGTCAGTACAGCGCTATATCGCACACACACATTGGAGCGTAGCTCCTGGGGAAAAGGTGCTGTTACTTTGTTGATCGCAAGGCAACACGAGAAAGTGCAAGATCACGAGGTCGACCATCCAAGACGACAATGGCCACGACGCCTGCCTTGTCTCCAGAACCTCCGACAGATCTTTGTCCTAAGCCATCAACAAAGATGCAGATTGTTGTTTCATCACTCAACCCTCCACAAGTTCTACAGCAATCTCTGAAGAAGAAGCAAGAAGCGATCGTGAGAACCCCAAAGCCGAGAGGTGTGCGTGATCAGAGTTTCAAGGCAAGGGCAGAATCTACTCCTCGTAGACCAGAATGACCAACCGGATCAGCCGTTCAGGATTCAACCGTCCAATGCTCAATCGTCCAACCGCTCAAAGAATCACCAGCACTTCGAAACTTTACGAGGTCGACCAGAAAGCGAACGACTCTGACAATGAGGGAGGAAATCCCAGCAGATGACGGGCATTCGTTGAAGACTTCGTCTACTTGGACCCACCGAAGGGTCTAAGAGCCAAGATGGGAATGATGTGACAAGCATTGCGAAGCCTGTACGCTCTGAAACAAGCTGCGACAGACTGGGATGAGTTATCAACGACCGAGTGTTACTCGTGTACGCCGACGACGTTGCAGTCTCTGTTGAACGCAAGCCTAAGCTTCGTTGGTCCAATGTACCTCTCCATGGCCGATTCAACACCAAGTCTCTGGGGGAGATTGGAAAGATACATGGTGCTGAGGTCACTCGAGATAGAGTTTGGTACTTAAGAGCACTCGCCAGTGGGCACACCAGCTACTAGCTACGATTACTTGAGACTACCGAACGACCACTTAACACCACCGAACGACCACCACGGGCATGCTTTCAAGCACTTGTTCTGGTACCTCGAGTCCACTGCGACGCAAAAGCTGCGTTACGAACCAGAGAGACCTTGTGAGGACTCTGTCCTGGGGGAGCCGCATGCCGTGCGTACGCGGATTGAAGACACTACAGTGTAGCCGTTTACAGTGAAACTGTAGCTCTGTACTCTTGAGGAGTTCCTGTTGGGACAGCACATACACTGAAGTGTATCTGCTGGGGGAGTTAGAGGCGAGAAGTAGAAGACTTTGGGCCTCTATACAGAGCAGAGGGACAAGTCCTTTGGGAGATAGCATATAAAGTTGTAGGAAGCATAGGGATCATGGGGAGCGTGCCGCTGTCGCTGGAAGCATGTCTTATGGGAGAGTGTTGAGAAGTAAGCCATGCTCGGTGCTGGGAGCTGCATCACGTGACGACCTTACCAGCCAGACGCACATATTTTCCACCTTCTCACTCGTCGAGTGACCTAGCTCTTGAGTCAAATATACACCACCATTATGCCCCCCAAATTGCTCAATAGGACCAAGAATATCAATATGGTGATATGCGGAATAAGGCTTGGTTGGGCCGGGGTTGTATTTGCGTCACTTGGTGTCTCTAGATGATCAAAATTGCAGATTTTGTGAGAAACGAAACATCTATCTCAGTTGCTAGGGACTGGATCATATGATGTTCACATCTGCGTGGCTTAGAGCTTGCTAGATGGCAACCTTTTTCGTGTTTGTCTGCGTCCTTGAGGAGCAGAGGGATGAGTATCGAGTCATGACTCATGAATGAGTTAATATTACGTTGAGCATGGACACCCTTGTTCGTCTGCCATCTTTATCGTCGACCTCCTCGTCTTTGTAACTTGTTGTACTTGTTATTTCTGTCGTCTTCGCGAATTTCGCCCTTTTCGTCTTCAACTCTACATTCTTCGTCCGAATCGCCATCTCATTCTTTGTCTTCTTCCCTGCTTCTCTGCCCATCTTCTTGAACGGCTGAAGCGACTCACAAACTGACTGGACTTGACTTGCAGATTGGTCAGTCCCTGAAATGCGTCTAGTGTCTCTTTTGCGGCACTATATTGTCGCATACGCAGTCACAATGACGATTGCGACTTGAGTCCTAGATCCCTGACTTGAGACAATGACATGTCCGTGAGCATGACTGTGCTGTCAAACTCGATGCTATGTGATTATCTTCCTGAGGCTTCGCATTTCGCTCCAGGATGGCGACGTCAGTGGCAGTGATACAATACAGAAAAGCTGCCGAGAAAGAGTGCCAGGAGGCTAGCTACAGTAGCTGGGATAGATCGATCGGATGGGTTCTGGAAGCTTCACTCGAGAGAAGGTGTGGTTGGAGAACCCAATGTTTGCTGTGCTCTCCCCGTTCACGAGTATGTTGTGGCAGCTTACAATGCTGCCCTCATATCGTCCACATTGTATGTGCTGTGTCGTATTTACAATGATACATGTGATATGTGCTCATGCCGCATGCATCATTGGGCATGCCGTCGCAAATTACAGTTTCTCACCGTCGCGACTCGCGGATGGCAAGCGACGACCCAACCAGCAAACAAACAAGAAAAAGAAAAAGAAATACGAAAGTAAAAAACAAGAAAAGGATGACAGAAGCTGAAGAAATGCTGGCGTCAGCAGTAACAAACCTCCAGAGTCCCAATGGTAACAGACCCTTGGGCATGGTTGCTCACTTTGATAGCTGGCAGACCTCTCAGGCACTCCCATGGGTCATCACGGCAGAGACAATGCTGCAGCTTCCTGTTCCAGAAAAAGCTTGGATTGACAATGCATCATGCGGTCCTCTGCCCTCTTTCCTGCACGGTGGGACTCAGCCCTACGAAAAAGCCCCCGAGCCCATGCTCGTGTTGTAACTGTTGTTTCGTGTGTCACATTTGGCCCCAGACAAGACAAGACAAGACAAGTGCATTTCCATGCAGTCTGCAGGTTTCGGATCGGGGCCTCACAGCCCTGAGACCATGAGCAGATGATCTGAGGCTAATCTCAGTGAACACTGTCAAGAGTCAAGAGTCAGGACTCAACACCATCAAGGCAAATGGCTATAACGCAGCGTCACAGGCATCGCCTCTATGTAGTATTGCAGACCTTATGTTCCATCGAAACAGTAGGGCTAAGTGCTTGACTCGTCACTCTGACTCGTCACTCCGTACACCGCTATTTAATCTAATTGTTGGAAAGCACTCACGTCACCCAAGCCGGGCGGAAATCTATGACTCATGAGCATAGAGAGCACAGGCTGCACAGCCAGAAAGAAGCGATGGCATTACGTAGGATAGAGGCGGCCAAACATCGACAGACGATGATACGATAGCCGTGTTGTGGTCCGTGGACTAGGTAAGTAAAAGCAAAAAGAAGGAAAACGATGTTCTTCATGTACTAGACCGAAACGTATTATAGTCACTAGTGTAGCCAAACCTGATATGACACTTATGTCACGTTGACTCCTGAGGCAAAGAACAAGATTAAGTGAGCATTCTTAATATGCCAATCGTATTCATCATATTGGATAGCTTAGAAAACTAAAGAGGGAGTCTTAAGGGACTTGTAATTTGTAAATGCTCTTGAATACATCTAGTTAGTAGTGTAGCTACGCAAACTCAAGACAAAAACAAGTACATACATGTTCATGACACACCAGTCGTGTTCAAGTATAGCCAATAGACACTAGAAGAACTGAACATCCCCAATGCAGCCGGGATGTAGTCTAGCTCGTAGAAAAATAAGAGGCTGTACCGGAGTCCGGAGACGCCGTCCCTTTCACGCTGCCCTTTGGCTGCCTAGATCATCCTGACTTTGCCTTAGCAATTGCTTCCGTACAGATTTTAATACACCAGGTGTATTATATTACACCTTAGTCCTCTGATTCAGCCCGTAGCAACATCGCTGACCGCTTCCAGCCCCGTACAATACGAACTAAAACTCACGAGTCACGACTTCGTCATGCCCATTACTGCAGTACTTCTTATCCTCCTGCCTGTATCAAATTTTACGAAGTCGAGGGGCTCCAATAAAGATGCATGCTAGGTGAAATCAAGGTTGAAAATAAAGAAAACATGAGGGCACATGCTTCCTGTCACGGTCTGTACAGTGACGTCTGTGCAGCTGTGACAATGCACTATATAACCTCGATCAAGCTGCAGACGTGCAACTTGGTCACTTGAACTTTTGGGCGTGAACGGGTGGTTATGCGGTGGCCACTGGCGGATAGAAGGTCCGCGGAATATTGTTGGGGGCCATGCTGCATCTCCGCCCACCTTGTGTGTCATTGATGCCAGCACATTTGTTTTACGACACCGAGGAAGCGGCTATAGGTACTCATCCGGGTGATAAGTCGAGTAGCCAGCAAACTTATTCCTCCATCTTGCAGCGTGTCTCCTGTAAAGGACGGCTGCAGGAGGACCGAGGTTGCTGACGCCAAGAGATGCCTGATTACTCACGCAAAAGGAGCGAATACCACGTATCCTGGCACACGGGCAAAGGATGAAATCCCACTGAGGCAAGCGATATTTCATATCGTGATTGCCGGCAAACAGGATCTATCGTAGAGGGGGGAGGGATGTGCCCCCCTTTTCAGTCGTTTGGAAGAACATGTGTCGACAATGACACCAATATGTTGCAGATGCTTTTGCACCTTCTCGTTGCAGCCTTATGTCGGCAGGGATGACTGCGGCTCTACCGACATTCATGTCTCACTGGAGAAGTCGAACCCGAGAGAATCCAAGCTCAAAGGCTTGCTTGCGCCTTTCCCTTTTCCAATATGCCCACTCTTGTATCCGGCGGACGGGGCATCAACCATAATGGAGAGGGAGATGAGGTGATGTTTGTTTCTAGAAAGTACCTAAGGAAGGGGGGAGGGGGTTGGAGGACTCCGGCAACCTGGCTGCGATGTGTGATGTGTGCGAGTAAATTCTTCGACTGGGGGGAAGCTCCCGAGTCCCCTGTATCAATTGGCATCTGTCTGATCCTAACGATGTCGTGCCATCAGTGCCTGCCTGACGGGGGCGGCGTAATGAGACAGTCTCACCCTCGAGACCATTTCTCTCCCCTGCGTTTTTAGACTTGAACCAGTCCCAAGGACCGAGATCGTACTACATATATGTACGTATCATTTGATGCCGATCTGTTTGTCTGGACTCTGCCGTGCTGACATCCCAACGAAAACCCCAGAATGCACACTAATACATCATCTAATACATCATCTGATGTTAGACTTCCCACACCGACGACGGAGTCGTTGATCGTTGATTGTTGACCGTTGACCGAGGTGCTTTTGCTGCAGTCGTAATTCGTACGATGAATCGCACTCAAAGCTTGTTTCGATCGTTGTGCCACGCTGTCACAGACGGCCAAGCTTGGAATAGGCATCCATCCATTTTCAGGATTACCAACACGATAGTCCACATTCGATGGGAAGAGCATCACATGGAAGGCTTTGTTCACTCGTAGGAGCGTCGTGACTCGTGCCTTCTGTCCAACGCCGGGAAGTCATGTATTCCTGCACGTAATTTGTATGGGCAGTGGGCACAGCGTAGTCAGTACTGATTAATTGAGTTCAAGAGCTTTCTTCGCATTGCCGGTAGCCGTGGCATGCCACAGGCTCACAGCTGCGGCAGTGGACAAGAACCTCGACCATCCTCAACTAAAAACAGGCAAGGAAGCCAATCTTTCAGTGATCGAGCTACTGTGTACTGCAAGCGGGAAAGTCATTCTTCATCTTAGTATCGCCTTGAAGATTTTGTCTCTGGTCAGTGGGTGGTTCATGCTTTTCATCCTGGCTTGGCCAGCAACTGCTGGATGTTTCTTGAGTGTCTCCTCCGATTCTAGGATGCCCAATTTTGTTTATCAGTTGGAGCTTGCCGCTTCCTGAGTCCGAGTTTGTGCCATCAGTGTGGTCGTCACACTGTCTCGCAAATTCGATACCTAGGTATCTTAGACGTTGCATGAGCTAATCTGTATCTAGCCAAACGACACAGCTAAAAGATGAAATTTCCGAGCCTCCGAACGATGAATGCGTGGTGATGGAACAGGCTAGACAAGCTACTGGGCGGCGGATACCTACTGCAAGATGGGCGTTGGTTGCCATTCGGTGCTTTTGCGACGGAGAGTGTGTTCTGGATTCTTGCTTCTTTGATGCTACTCCACAAGCAGTAAAGTCTCGTCCTGTTGGCCGTTGCATAACTACAGGTAGGTATGTATGTCCATACGACGCTTCCAAGTTCCACCCCGCACTTTTCGCTCTTCTCCTTTCCCAGTGGAAGCGGACTTAGAGAGTATGATGGCCAACCGAAACAAACAGCAGCATGTAGACTACTCCGTACGTGGTGTGCATCTGCTCGGGCGGATATCAGTACATACGCACATACGGAGTAGATACCTGATCAATCGCGTCGCTGTTGCAGAATACACCAAGAAGATTCACGCAGCCGGCGCATAGCAATTCGAAAAATGATGCTTTGCGACGCATCAAAACAACCTTCTGGTTCGCTCTTGTTCGCACCTCGCGGGTGGCTCGTTGAAATGTTCGTAACAAGGGCGTAGAATGGTGCTATGTAACGCTGTGACCGGATGAACCAGCCAAGACACGGCATACTTGTCGATAAATCATCGAGAAGTCATGCGGTCTGATCGGCATAGCTTTGTGGCTTGGGCCATCCGCTGGATATCAAAATATCAGACAAAAATACTGAGGAGCAGAGGTAGCCACCGGCCAGATTGGGGTTGCGGTGACGGTTACATCAGTTTGATGCGAGCTATACCAACACGAGCGACGAAGCTCCATCCAGTCCCAAGTCCTGATTGGGTTTTTCCCGCGGTGACATTTTTAGACATGCTTTTCTGAGGAGAACGTTTTAGCAGCCCATGTATGCGGCGGCGGATGGAAATGGAAGCTGAAGCGAAAGATGGGGTGCGACTTCTTATTGGCGAAGCCGTTTGATACAAACGGGTCATTCCAGCGTCACTTGGAAGCTTGAATACATACTGTAACTGGCATGAATCAAGTGGTCGACGACAGACAATGCAACCCAGTGTGACTCTAAAGTTGTTCGGCTGTAAATTAACCCATCTCCTTTGTGGCCTTAGCTTTTTGTCCAACCCCTGAACTCTGGCACCAAGATATCTGAATGTGGCGTTCAGAAGCTACTTCGCCGTCATAATTGCGGCTTGCCTGTTAATAAGTTCTTCCTGCCGCCGCTTTCTGCAGCTTGCTGCCGAGAAAGTACTCGGTTCCGGCAGCGGCGGCAGAGCGGAGCGCAAAACGTTTCGATGCAAAAAAAAAAAAAAAAAAAAAAAAACCGAGACATAGGCACACGACCAGCGCATGACAGCCGGCCGGTTCTTAAAAGGGCGTGTGTTCATTTCTTGGCGCGATAAGTCCTTCGGTTGTTATCTCGGCAATGCGCCATGCCGTTGATATGGTCTGGATGTGATGTTTGGGATTGCAAGCCGGCCAATCTCTGACAACAAATGGTGTTGCAGGAACAACCGAGCGACTTGTGGGGGAAGTACCGAGGCAGGAACACAAGCCACGCGGGCAGTCGCCTTTTTAACGGAGTACCTAATGAACCAGATGGCAGGAGGTAATTACCTACCTAACACTCGTGAATCTAACCATTATTACAGGGTAACTAGGTACTAGGTATGTATCTATATATGTACTGTGACTTTCCAAGCATGCCATTGGCCAGGCGGCGAACCAATCAGAGCTAGCATAGAAGACGAGGGACATGGAGTATACTCCGTAAGAGACCAGGTAAAGCTTTGACTTTGCATTCTCCTCACGTACATGTTGAGCAACGCCATGTTCTGAAACAAGCAACGTCCAGGTATCGGCCTCACCATTGTGCCCTCCTTGTTCCTGAGTTGGACTTGTGTTTGCCTTTACGCTTTTTGTCCCCACCATGACACCGCCATTACACCACAGAGACGGATCTGTTCGCCTTTAAATCCTGTAGGACAAATCCGCACTTGCGTCAACCTTATCGATCTTTGGAAGGGTCATGGTCCATGAGGGAGGGGCTTTCAGTTGTGACCTGTGTGTTCTTACGACTTTAGGCCAATCGGGCCATAAAGAAAGAGCATGATCAGTTGCCCGTCGGATTTGTGGCCTTTGGGCCTAAAGGTACTGAATGCCTAGTACGGTGTACCTACACACAACACCAGTCCTTTCAACGCATCGGTTGGATGGCCTCCGGTTCTGTCCGGTTCTGTCCGAGGCAGCCCTGGTGTTCAAGCTTCTGCTCTTTACATAGATGAACGTACGATGTACGTTGCCCGACGCGCCTGGACCCCTGGAGACTGGACACAAGATTTGGTACGGAACTACAGAGTACTCTGGTCTCTAATATCAAGCAGGACTGAGGACGGTCCTGATACCTATGTCTGGGGCTGAGACGCCACCAGATACAAGGTGATAAATACTTGGGAAGATTGTACTTAGCCGCTGTTACTCGGACCAGTCCAGTCTACACCGTGTCAAGAACAAAGGGTTGTCTGCGGCTTCATCAAACAACTGAGCCAGCCTTGTGGACCATGAACAACTTTGGAATAACTACCATCTTGTCTGTCACTTCGGCCATATACTCGGGTTTCGACTCGTTCTCCCCCATCTCAAGTGAGTAACACGGACAAACAATACTTGCGAGTGCCTGCTCATTGCGTTTGGACGAGGCGAGTTTGATATCGAGAGGCAATGGACTTATTGGTCTTGTTCGGACATCTGACTGGCGGCAAGAATGACAGTCAAGTCACACCACCCGGTCTTGCCTTGTTCAGCCAGTCCAAGATTACAGTCGGCACTACAGTACTTGAGACCCGTTCGTCTGAGCTTTTCCAGCTCGCATCGCAAGTTCTTCTGACACCAACTGTACCGAAAGCCCCTGGTCCTTGAGTTCAAACGCCATTCACGAACATCATCAACCATTCGTTGCCTATGTCAAGGGGGTGTCAGAAAGCTGCAATATGAAACTATCGGTCTTCTTTGTCCCACTCAAAATTCAATACGTTTCGCCTGCCACCTCGCCCTACATATTACGCATCGTAGGTCTCATGGCCATTCTCCGTGCAACGATATGTTGGCAAGTTCGTATCCATCTGCATATGACGGAGCTGCAAATTCTGCTTCTCGAAATGGAATTTGATTATCATTTGGCTAGCAGCTGAAAGATCTTGTGTGCCACCGTCTACATGGCAAGCGGAGACACCGAAAGCTATGGCTTCCGGGTGCGGTCCATCTCATTACCATGAGCTGGTTTATTGCTAGAACCGTATACGCTGTCACCAAGCTCTCTCTTAGTCCTGAAGCTCCTCTCTCCTTTCGAGGCTCTTGCATCTTCCTCTTGAACTTCCCTGAAAGGCGAAGGACAGGCGCGGCGAAGTCTCAAGTCTGACGATACGTCACCAAGTTCTAACGCCGCAACCGCAGTTTGTGCTTCCATGCTGTGAGCACTCCAGGCAGTGAGGATGCATATACTTGCCATCTGCAATCAGGCCGACCTCTATGCAATGCTAGCCTGCCTTGAAGTCAGCTAACGCACAAACTAAGTACCATCACCCCCTTGTTCAGGTCCAACTGTCTGGTTCTCCCAAGTGGGTTTGTCTTACAGCACCGCACAAGACAAATCCATACAATCATGTCCGCACATACACACCACGCACCACCCCTTGTTCGTGGTGACGCCCTTAGCCTCAGCCCGATGGGCAGATGCCATCGAACGCATCGACAGAGGTGTGACATGTCTCCATTGCTTGCCCTACCACTTATCAGTCATCCACTTCCAACAACTTCCAACCACTTCATATTCACACTTCCGCCGCGCATCAATGTACCCCGCTGCTTGCCAGGGGAAATAAGAAAAAAATTAGTCTTTCGCCCTCGTCATGTTCCAGATGCAGATGCAGATGCAGCTGCAGGCAGGTTTTCCTGTACCCACCTTGATCTGAACTTCATGCTTCCACGCGCCTCCGCTGCCGCACGAGACAGCCCATGAGCATCACTGGCAAGTTTGTCATCACCTCGAGTGGGTGTAAGGTTGTAACCTGACAGTCGGGTTGCATGAGCCCGAAGCCTACTACATACGTAGAGATGTTCTTTTTTACGGAGGCTGTTCAGATCAAGTGACAAACTTTTGCACCAGGAGCTGACATGTCTTTGACACGAGTTCTGTAAAGACCAAGGATCCATGTTCGCTAGAGGCAAGCCTCGAGCCATAAATACGTTGGAGCAGCCTTGCTTTAATCCAACATAACCACTTTTTATATTTCTCTGGCCAAGTCTTTGACCTGGTGAAACTATCTCGCGTCCGACGTTGCTAGATCACATGAGTAGAATCTCCGACATTTCTCAGTGCTCACGATAATCCTTGTTGAGTCATCATCAGGCACACCAGCTCACCCCCCCTGTTGATCGTTCCGCGGGACTTCTTGCCCTGTTACATCGCAATAATCTGCTTTACGATCTCTCTTCACTACTATAGCATCGCCGTGCGTATTGGGCTTCAGATACCTGCACGACGAATAGATGGATTTCGCGAGCAGTCGCTGAAGGCGCCTCCTACCTCCAGCTTGTCGCTTCTTTCTTTGTTATTCGAGACGCGGCACGCCGTTTCTCCTCTTGGACATCGGCCGCGACTACAGAATCCCAGGAAGAGCACTCGCGGCCTCTGACCATGTCCCCCGTCTCTAGCCCAGCATGATCACCTCGGAGTCGGATGTGGACAGCCCGTTAGCATCCTCACCTTCCTACGAGGGTGACGACGCTCGCGCGGTCATTCGTCAACTGTTAGAAAGACACAGCAGAGAGGAAGTTGAACACTTGGTCGCAGAAGAAGCATCTGCAATCCTGATGAATAGTAAGATCACTTTTCTGCGTCCTACATCCTGCGTCAAGAGGTCGGACCTTACGCAACTGGAGAATTATCAATACATGAAGTAACGATACATTCATGCGCAACTACTAACCGATTCTGCGTGATAAGGGCATATTCGACGACCAGGACCTGCAGGCTCTCGACAAATCGCACAAGGTCGCCTTTCCAGCCGTGCCTCTGCTTTGCGAGCATCGTCACAACGGCAATCAAGAACTTCGGGCCGAAGATCAAAAGCGTCTCAAACCCCACAGAAATCAGACTACCCCTGTGGAATTTGCGCCGAAGAGAATATTCTCAAGACTTGTACGCGACGAAATGATCTTAGACGACACATAGAGAACTTCCACAACAGAAATGCGATATGGTTTTGCCAGCACCCCGGCTGCAAGATGGGTTTCGACTGGCAGGGCGCCTACCAAATTCATCTTCGGACTGCTCACGGCCGCTCGCACATGAACGTGGATGAAGCTATGATCAAGGTGTGTCCGCAGAAAGTCTTTGCCTGCGGCTTTGAATCTTGCGTCAGAGTGTTTGAATGTAGCTCCGAGAGTGATGCGGGAACAATACTCAAGGAGTACTCAGGCCACGTGGTCAAACATTTCGACGAAGGGTCCACCACCGTGCGTTGGAGTTATTCGACCAGGTTACGCAATTTGTTGAGGCAGTCCCAGGTGGCTGCTTTCTGGGACAAGGTCTGGTCGGACCGCCGGCAACCCCGGCTGCAATGGGACACACAAAAGAGTATGGCGGCGCGGAAAACTCTCGAGGCTGGGATTGTCGAGGAGCTGCCATTCTTGGTAGACTTTTTGATCGTGCTGGGCTCAAGTGGCAGCAACATGTCCGAGCTGGAGGGCAGACTCGAGCTTCCTATCAAGAAACCTCGGGCTCCTGGCATCCACCGACTGTTGCAGGCACTTCCGCAGGCACACAGTCCTCTACCGCACGATTTGGAGGAAGGCGTGAGGCAGCCATTTGAGTTCTCCGGACACATGGACCTAGAGTCCCGGTCCGGTCCCGACTCGGGCTCTGGCGCGTATGAACCAGTGCAAGCATCAGAGCAGGAGCCGCGGTCCGTCGAGGATATCGATGCAGATTTGATGGGCCGCATTGTCGATCAACGGCAGGTACATCATGGTGCTTACTCGAATGCAGGAGCAAGCTTACCATCTCACACTCCACCGCCTTCTTCGCTGTTCTATCACAACCCATCGAGCTCGACCATGTTTCGTGCCACGCCGAGGGTGTTACCGGTGGCCTTGCAGCAGCGGCGGCAGCAGCAGCATCAGCCGTCACACCAACAGTCGACCGCGCAGTACGTTGCCGTGACGCAGGACTCCGGCATGGCTTCCGTCATCAGCCCTCCCGGTTTCTCCCGCATGCGATCCGTCACGACGAACCTTGGCAGCGGCTTGGATATGGATATGGACGATTACCATAACCATACGGCACCGCCAGCGCCGGCCCCTACACCTGTACCTGCAACGGAAGACGTGAACGGCAGCCGAGACGGCTGGATAGGGCACTATTCCCAAATGACGGCAATCCATCCGTCTTCCTTGTCCGCCGGGGGTTACAACCTGAGCAGCCAGTGCGCTGCCACGTCTGAGCACAACCATCGCGCACTGCAGGGCTTTGGATCGTCCGAACAGACATAATCGTAGCTTTCCTGGCGATGAGTGCGACGCGGTCGTTCAGCACAGGGATTCCGGTTATGAAGACGGTCAAGCCTCGGCTCGGCAAGGTGACAAGGTCGTCGACGTGGTGATCGTCCAGCAACAGCCCACAACATAACCTGACCGACGTAGTCAACGGGCCTAGTACGGACAACGAGGCCACCTAAGTACCGATTCGAGAGATGAGCTTTCGTACTTTGGCAACTCCCCACGACCAAACCAAGGGCTCAAATGACCCCTTGAGTCCGGAACGGCGCACGAAAAATCATGGCTGTGGGCCTGTGGCCCGGCGCCGTGCATGCAGCACGATTGCTGAGGGCGTCACTTCGCGTCTTGCTATACGAAAACTTATGTATTGCGATAGGTATCAGTCGCCACCTCGGAAGAACTCTTCTGTGAGAGCGATGGGACTGCGGGTTGCTGTACGAAGGAGTAGATGGCGAGAACAACGTGGGGCCCGAATATGTGCATGACGGACAATGTACAAGACACGGTTCATGTGCCGCGAGACAGACGTTTGCCGTGGGGTGGTGGTGCATTCTTCTCAACACGTGCTCTCGAGACTGGCCCTTTTTAGCTGGATTACGTTCGAAGCCATGCCGAGGCACAGGTGTACCGTGTATGTATGTCAGTGACGTTGTACCTTAGGTACCTATGATGCATGTACATATCTGTTGACCGTATACCTGTGCATTGCGCGTGCATGTACATATGCGTGTACATATACGGAGTATGCGCACCGTGCACGGCATATGGTGATGTACATTGTGTGTGTGAGTTTCCATGGGGGTTGTATTGTCTGATGCTGCCGGCCGGGGCCTCATCATAACAAGGTTGGTTGGGCATTCCTTCGCAGTCAAATCCGCATGAACACGCCGCTACCCATGTACATACTGTGTCTACCTAATATGTACCTATATTTTCACCATCTGTTGATTTTTCCTGTCTATAGATTTAGATTCCCATCGGCCTACAAATTATTGTTTCTTCGGAATTCTCCCATCGGCATCACTCTCCATTATTCCAATGTCGTCCCCAACTCCCATCGCCCACGCCTCGCTGCCACGTTGGACCGTGGACGTCGACCTCAGCCCACCATTGGCATGCATGCATCTGGTTTTCAGTCGAGCACTTGCGCAATGTGACGTTACATCAGACCTGCGCCCCCATATCATGAATCAATGCTCTATTGCATGGGTGCCCCAAATGTGCTTCCATCCAGGTCCAGGATAGGTAGGTAACAGGTATGCTACTCTGCGAGTAAACGCCTCCGTCGCATGCGAGCCGGCCAGAATCATCCTATGTATCAGATGCCGTTGCTTGAGTCTCGACTCTCGAGTCTCGACGCGCCGGGTCGCTGCGGTTATTTTCCAACAGGCGCGGCTCCGGGCTTATAGCATGTTGATGTGGCCACCTTCAAATTTTTGACTTAAGACAAGGTCAAGCTGTTAGGAAAATGGCGTTGGCTTGGCAAGTTGGAATGGGCATGGCGATTTCAGGGATTAATGATCATTGATCTGTTGGAAATTGGAATAGATCGATCTCAAGACTTATTGTATTAAAGAAAAGACGTCTGACGTTGTCACGTTCACTTGATGGTAGACGGCGGAGTCCGGACGCTTGGCACTAATCACTTGCAATTTGGCATTAATCTTATGGTTAAATTCCAATGTAGGATCATCTTATTCTTATCAATAGTTTTGAGATTTCACAAGTTATACTAGTTGCTTGGTTGTTCGAGCAGATCCTACAGCCACTTATGAGTTATCCATGGTCATTGGTTCCTTGTTCTTTTGTCACAATGATCAAATTTATTATTTCGTTTATAATGATGAATGTCAATCATCAATGATCGGGCGACGGGTTGACTTTAGACTCTGTCTATAAACTTCCTACACTAGAAACATCGATAAGGTTCAGAACTTCAGAACCGCTTGAAGCTTCTAGCCATCTCCTTTATATAAGGCTTGAATTGCCCGTTTCCTTGTAGTAATTGAGATGTTTTTTTCTTTGCATTCCCATGAGTCCATGACGACTCACGAGAATCCGAACTTAGAAGTCTAAGTTACAATATTCTCGTTCTCAGTGCTCACTCACCACGAGCGCTTAGACCTGCTACTAGCCTACTAAACTTTAAAGTCTAAACACCAACCTTTGTAAACAAGTTTGCCCCCTCACATAGGTGACCACTGACAGGCCTGGCCTGCTTCGACGATCACTGGTGAGTCGTTGAATCGTGAATCGTTACTAACAAAACAATCGAGAGTTTGCGTGCTCAACAGTAACATGTATTATGTGACGCTTCCAAAATCGAAATAGATTTATTCGCCTCTGCACGCCGCTGCGCACAGTGGCACACTAATTCTACACTGTCTTGACTCTTCTGGAACACTGGACTACAGAAATGAAACTGAACTTTACTTTCCTGGTCCAGCACCGTGCCACGGTGCACGCAGGGCTTGATTGATTTATTAAAGCTTCACTATTCATAGCGTTCAAATGTTGGGATAAACATTGTAGCGCTCCAAGAAAACCGCGTTGCTGCGGGACAGTGTCCTGAAGTTTGAACGAGCATGACCTTTGACAAGATCCAAAGCGTAGCGCCGTAGACGAGAAGTGACTGGCAACTGCATGGGATGCGATGATTCCTTTTCCCCTTCCGACTTCAATCTCGTCTCATTGTGCTCTATTTTTGTTCAGTCTTCAACTTGTTTCCGTTGTGTGCATTGCTATGTCCATGTGCTTGCAGTTTCTCTTCTTTTTCGTATCTGTTCTTTTTTTGCCCCATTAACTCGCCCTGACTTCTTGTCGGGCCGGAGAGGACCCTTGATAAGTTGATATCCTGCTCTTGCAGTTTACTACTGTACCTTCCAATTATATAACCTGCTGTTTACTTCCCTATTCTTAGGCCTTAAGGTACCAAAGTTCCAAGGACCGAACCTACAGCGCGGCAAGGCGAGGCAACGCGATATCATACGACGCGGATGCATCATGCATGCGATGATAACCCTAAGCTAACATTTATCATTCGATGTTCGTACATACTCTGAAACGGCGGAACTGCTTCTGTGAAAGTTCATCACCTACTCGGGCCCCGGATTGAGGTGCAGGGCCACTGGCCAGCCTTGTTCCAGGTGAAAAGCCGAGCCAAAGCCTCACGTCATGCGAACCAGAAAACACGCTGTAAAAGCTTGGCATTGGCCCTGGCAAACCTGATGGAAGAAAAAGTTGATAGACCTCTGACCCCTTGTATATATATGTAATAATATACCTAGGTCTTCGTCATGCGATCCGCGGAATTGGCAATTGATGGGCTTGATTGGCTAATGTAATGAATACAGCCTCCGTCTTAATAGTTGCGGCCACTACCTATAGTGAAGCATAGCCGCAATGGAGTATGTAGTTATGTCCTTTGCTATTAAACAAACCAGACTACATATTAGTTTATCGACGAGGCATTATACATTGCACAACAATCTCCGCCCATGTGCTTCGAAACAAGAATTAGGTAACATGGCTGAGCGACCTTCCCGTACGAGCTTCGAATTAGAGTTGCGGGAACAGGTACGGAAAAGACACCGACGAGTCGTGGATATGTCGACGCGGCTTGCTTCGCATAGGGCTCCGATCTGGTTTGGCCTGCCGCCCATGGGCAATCTTGTAGAGGGAGCGAGTGCATCAGCATCGGTGAGTCAACTCAGTCAAATTAAGCTTGTCTCCCCACGACTGTCGGCGGGTCTGAGTCTTGGCCGGATAACTAGAGGAGTGGTTAACTATGCCGCCATCGGGGTCCGCAGTGGGTTGGAATTGGGGCTGGAAGCTTGCTTAAAATGTAAAATGAGCCGAGCCAGGCCTATGATCTATCGGCTCGGCCTCGACTGGGCCTTAGTATTAGTTCATTACAAGTATCCATTGCCGGGAACCAGCTGCAAGTTGTCACTATGTACGAGAATCATATATACATGCATTGTATGCACATCCATTTTGACTCTCTGTTTCCATATGCTGCGGTGTTGCGGCTTCGCTACGGAATAGCTTCGGGCCTGTACAGGAAGGTGGACGCTTCTGCTGGTACATAGCGAGCCGATCGGCTTTCAAACAAGGTGCCGGACTCCGTGGAGTCAATCAAAGCATTCCCATGTCTTTCCATTCAGGGGTCACGCCCTGCGCAAAAAACATACCTATTGGCACATATTGATTAGTTTGAAACCTGTCTGTACGGCTCGTACATGTTTCGTAAGATGATAAGGGCTTCTACTTTAGCGTGTCATTGTAGGTACAAGCAGGTCGAGAAAGGACGACAAAATCCTCAAAAGCCACCTGGCCGACAATTATCGCAAGCCCGATGCCGGCGTGGCGACCACTACATGTACAAGCAAGTAACTAATGCATGAATGACGAACAAAACAAAAGCCAATGAGAGCAGACAACGTGCATTACCTGCGAGAAAGCACCATTCTCTCTTACCGAGGCCTCTTGGGCTTCCCAAGGTCAAGGGTTCGCGCAGTCCAATTATGATCCCAACAGCCGTCCCGACAGGTTCCCGACAGGGACAAGCGATCCTTTTCTTTTTCCCACAGCGTCCGCGGAGGTCAGATCGTCGACGGGCCGAGGCAGACTGCGATCCGAACTTTTTATTGCCGAACCCATAACACACATTACATATGTATGATATTGAGCGTCATATTTCCAAGGACCAAGATTGCTTGGGATCTTGGGTCCAACTTTGTTCCTGGTTCGGCCAATACCTATGCGTTCAATTGCCAGGATAGGGGGGCGTCGGAACAGGGCCGCCTGCCGAGATCAGGAGTGCGACCAGGATGACAGAATGCGGAAAAAGAAAGCCCATTTGAGACGACAGAGTCTTTGTTGCCAAGCCACCTAGATATGTAGGTATGTAGGTATGTAGGTATGTAGGTATGTAGGTATGTAGGTATGTAGGTATGTAGGTATGTAGGTATGTAGGTATGTAGGTATGTAGGTATGTAG
>SRPP01000144.1:0-51827 GCA_018360055.1 Claviceps monticola
GTCTACGAGCGAAAGGGTACATAAAAAGTGGAGAGTGTCACGAGAATTATGGAGAATGCTGTCCGGTTAGCAATTTTATGCTGTCCGAATAGGAATGCTCTTTGTAATATAGTATAGATGGAAGGACGACCTTAAAGTTAACCGTTAGAGTATTGCTATGTACGGTATTTAACCACCTTACCAGCAGGAAAAGAGATCGGAACTGGCTGGCCAAAAGGTGCCAGATGAAGCAGAGATCCGAGGCTAGCTCATAGCAAACTAGCCACAACCTGATTTGTCGCTCGCGAAAGCACGGGCGAATTGCCGCACCAAGTCAGTGACGTCGTCCAATCAACATCATAGATGAAGCTGAAAAAACGTGCCCATCGTCAGCCCTGAACCAACAACCTGTCCGTCCCTTTCCTCTCATTTTTCTCTTTCTTGTGTCATTCGGAAGCCTCACTTCACCGACTTTCCGACGTCGTCTCCTCCTACAACAGCTGGAACGTGTTGCTTCATACGTCTCACTGGTCGCTTCGAGTAACATGGCCTAGGCCTAGCCCTTCGACTTGCGTGTGACGCGAGACGATCCACGCGACTCGGTTTCCCACGACGATTTTCAGTTTCACGACTTCGAGGCGGCAAGTCTCGTATAGACAGAAGTCCGAAAAGTCGGGCCTGAAATCTGGAGGTGACTCTGTTCGGGCCATCCTATCATGACGAACCGTCCGAACCGCCCCAAGTTGTTGGTTCTGCCGAGGCAAGATACCGCTGCCACCAGACAGACATCATCAGGCTCACTGCACGCCGGCGCGCCAATCTTGACAATAGGGTCGTTCCGACGTCAACCTTCCGTCTATCGATACCAGACTTTCCCTGTCCAGCCGCCCAAGACGCCTTTGGAAGCTCCCATCCCCGGCTCCGAATCTGATTCTTCCTCTTCGGGCTCTTCCTCCCCTGCTCCCCACCTTGCCGATAATCACGATAATGACGAAACACCCTTGCCAGTACGGCAGCTGCTGCTTCTGGCATTCCTGTCGCTCTCCGAACAAACAGCCTTGAACTCTATTGGGCCCTATCTCCCCGACATGGTGGCTTCCATGCCTGGTATACCTGCTGAGAAGGGTGGCCTGTACGTCGGCATGTTAGCCAGCGCATTTGCGCTGGCACAACTCTCTACCAATTTCTTGTGGGGATACGCGAGCGACATCGTGGGCCGCAAGCCGGTGCTGTTAGCGGGCACGTTTTCGCTCATGTGCTGCTTCTGCGCGTTTGGCTTCTGTAAGAAGTACTGGCAGATGGTTCTTGTCCATGCGCTCATGGGAATGCTGAACGGAAACGCTGCCTGCGTGCCTACTGTGCTGGGGGAAGTCACCGATCGGTCGAACCAGAGCCGGGCGTTTACCTACCTGCCTGTGATTTACTCCCTCGGCAGCATTACCGGTCCCGCGTTTGGTGGTGTTCTGGTCAACAAGCTAGGCAAGAGGTATCCCTACTTGGGGCCTAATATGCTTGGCGCAGTCATGCTGGGCTTGAGTGTAATCGTTGTAGGCATCTGGTTTGAGGAAACGCTTGACAGAGAGAGCGCCACGAGTCCCTGGAGGCCAATCTGGCTCACGAAGCTGGTGAAATGGACTAGGGGCTTGAATGGGGGCGACGAACGCAGAGCATCGTGGAACTCAAGCCTCGCAGAAGAATCGGCCACTCAGCAGCCCCTTTTACCTTCTTCTTGTAGTTCTTCTTCATCGACATCAGCGTCAAGAGTTGCGGCCGCCAAGCCCTCAGACAACAGCGACAGCAACAGCACCAGCACCAGCACCAGCACAAATGATAACGAAGAGCCCGTGTGGAAGGATCTTCTTAACTACACCACCATAATTCTCCTATCCACCTACCTAGTTTTCCAGTTTTCCAACATCAGTTTCAACAGTTTATATCCCATCTTCGCGTCAGCTCCCGCCCCAACCGGCCGCAACCTTGACCCTTCCAAGATTGGAATTAGTCTAAGCGCCGCTGGTCTCGCCACCATTATCTTCCAGGCCTTTATCTTTCCGCCCATCAAGTCCAAGATCGGGAATCTCGGCTCGTATCGATTCGCTCTTCTCGGCCTCGGTATCAGTCTCCTTCTCATGCCTTGGATAGGCTTCCTCGACGATGAACCCCCCCTGGGCATTGCGACCGGAAGGCTCTGGCTCTACATTGAGCTGGCCGTTGTACTAATAGTAAAGAATATATGCGCCGTGGGAGGACTATCCAGCGTTATGTTGCTTGTGAGTTGACCCCTTTTGCTTTTTCTCCAATTTGCCACTATTCGCCACCAACGATATAAAAATTCCCAGTAGCAGAAACGTATCTAACGATGCCCCCAGATCACAAACTCTACCCCATCGCATGCCTGCCTTGGCACCCTTAATGGCGTTGCTCAGACTCTGTCCGCACTTGGCCGCAGCATCGGTCCCGTGGTCTCCGGTGGTCTTTTCACCCTTTCGTTGAATATCCGTCCCAAGGGCGAGCTCCTCCCCTGGAGTCTCTTCGGTGGTCTTACCCTGCTAGGCTGGTGCCTATCGCTCTTGATACGAGTCGATGGCCTCGAGAGCGAAGACTGGGATGAGGAGGGCGATGAAGAGGCGGGTACTTAGGTTTTGAGATTTCCAATGGCGGATTGTTTGCTAATAAGGCATTTGGGTTCTGTTTTTGAAACTGAGTGTTTGGGCTTGAGAATATGTACATCTATGGTGAATGAGGGGCCTTCAGCAGCATATTCACTGACGTGAACAAATTTCTTTCCAAAAACGTCGTTTCTTTTTATTGCATTTAAAACATTACAAAGTACCAAGATCCAAGCTCCAAAGACTGGACCTTGGAACTACCAAACGTCAACTCAAACACAATGAACGACTTAAGTTTTGACTCTGGAAGGACCTTGAACGACGTGGTTTCTTCCCCTGAGTCCTGAGGGGGCTTGCATTCTATCTCTATACACGAGGAAGTCAGTCAGAAGTACCTGAAGTTCGGGTTTGCCAGTCGCATATAGTTGTCCGTTCTGAACGATTTCTATGAGGTACTGTCCGATCGGATATGGTTCTCTAGTCGGATATGGTTCTTTAGTCTGAAGTTCGAAAAGTCTGAGATGTATTCTCCGGTTGGAGGCTTTTTCTGGCCAGAGATTGCTCTTCTTAAATGGTTCTCTAAAACGATTCCCGATTTCCAGTATCGCCACATAATCTTTGAGTATGTACTCCGATATTCAAACTCATCAGTGGTCACAACTTAGGTAGTTTGGCGATCCCAGTATTCCAAAATACTCTCCACCACAGCATTCCACTCTGTCTCAAGATGACTCGCCAAGCATGGAACGGTATCGAGACCGACCTGCTCGCCCTCCCACATCTCAGGCTTGCGGGCATAAGTATCTGCAAACGCGGCAATCAATCCATCCTCCTTCATCTTGTTGAGAATAAGCCACCCCATATTCCGGCTCTGATCAGACAAAGGATGTTGGATAACCCGCGAGTAGCTTTCCTTGATGAGGTCGAGGGGAAGATTGTAGTGGGGTGTTCGGTTGACAAGCTCAATCGCTAACTGCTGAGATGCGACGTAGTAGGACCATGCGCCGCTCAGGGAAGTCCGTAGGGCCTCTACATCCTCTAGTTCTACGTCTCCTGAAGAGGTCATGTCTTTCGCCATGCGTTCAAAGCTCATCAGTTTGGATAAGGTCTTGGCGCGGCTTGATTCAAATCCGTCGACGAGTTTACGTGTATGAGACTGCGACTACAATAGCGGGGAAGTGAGTGAGTAAAGGGTCGACAGTACACATTGCCGCGCGCCGCAGGGTGTTCCAGCATATATTCCCCGAGTAACTGAAGAACTCACACTCACCCTCGCGCTCGTTTCTCTCTTCGAAGTCATGGCTTCGCTGGGTATAAGGGGCACTAATCTCGTAAGATCGCAGAGAAGTAAGATCACCACCTTTACTGATATTTGGATCTCTTGAGTAATAAGAGACTTTTGTGCGTTTTTTTTAGCTTTGTCCCGCAACGATGTACGTGAAGTACCTGTCGTCTCTTTGCTTCATCTAACATCTGCTTCTCAACCACTGCACAGATGTAGAGAAAGATATATATACGTGAAAGTAAGTGGCGTTGTTCCTCGCCTCTTTGCCTTTTTATTGGCTAGGCAGGGATTCGGTAGAATGAAACATAGCTGCTGACTATGAACAGTCGAAAGTCAGTCTTGTGCGAAAGGCCATGCGTCAGGGTTACATTTGGAACTCGGAAGCCTCGACTAACAAAACCCTTCAGTTGCTGAGTGGGAGACGGAGTCTGCCAGCAAGGGTCAAGACTCACGAGCACCCAGTAGGAAAGGTCTCGACTCTCGCTTACTACACCTTGGGGAGCTGAGCTTCCGCGAAGACACATTGCTTTAAAAGTCTTGTCAAGATTCCAGCATTTTATCGTACCAATGTAGTTACAAGAAGGATCGGTAAACGTGAATAGGTATCCCGTCCTCCCGCCCTCTCGTTCGAGCAGGCCATCGTTATGAACACTCCTAAGGCCAAGTCGCCTTCTATAAATGTGAAACCACTAGGCTTGCATAAGAGAGTAAGAGGGTCAGACTGCGACCATGCAAGACCTCGTGAAGTGGTGGGATAAAATCCAAGTTTGTACGGAGTACAGTGTGTTGGTGACTCGAACCCGATATGCTTTCAGATCTGATTCAGCTGAAGAGGGGATTGTACCGCGTGCGTGCCGGGACGGACCTGGCCGTCACGCCTTTAAGTTGTCCCGATGTTCAAACTAGTTTCATGCGGCAGACCATGGCTTGTCGTTCCTATTTTTGCTTTGTTGTCTCGATTGCGCTTCTTGTGAGAGCATTTGCGCATGTCTTAGCCCAACGCATGCAACGCACAGTACATATGTCGCAGGTATCCCGCGTGGTCGGCATAGATTAGCAGCGTTGAATCTCGATCCAAGCCATGGCGATCTCTTTCAAAGTACGTAGTACACATCGTTGTCTCTAAACGTCCCATCGGCAACTACATTGTGGCAAAACACCGGGGTGCATACTGCGTGAAGTTGTGCTTGTGCCAGTAGGTACCTATGGGTAACCGGAACCCGGACTCAAAATCGCGCAACAGACTTGCCGGCGCTGCAAGTCCTCAGTCTAGACTAGAACTCCACGGCAATTGCTTTCACAACCGTCCTGTCGCCACCTCGGTCGGCTGATGTTCTCTGGATAAATGACCTAATGGGAGGCTTTTGCAGACGGCCGAGGGTGTGGAAGAAGAGCCGAGTTAGCAAGCAAAATGACTCGTAAGGTAATTCCAGGGGACGCAGGTCCTTGCCAAACTGCATCTATCGTCGCGTCTGGTCCGCAACACCTGCTTTTCGCGTCCTGCATCTCCATCTCTTGATGGGCTCAACTTCATTGCAAGGTGATGGGGAAAACACGCTAGGCGAACCTTTGAAGTCAAGGTTTTGGGCGTGCTTTCCGCGTGCTTTTTGCGAGCATCCTCCCTGTGGCGATTGAAGATCGGAGGTCAAATTCATGCAAACGTGTTTCATGGAGGAGAAGTGGTCAATAGTGCCGCTGCTGCGCTGCATGTGGTGCGGGGTGTTTCAGAGGTTTTGGCGGGTGGGTTTTAGATCTACGGAGTAGCTACAGCCCCTCCCCAAAAAGAACGCAAACCGCCAAGCACCACACGTAATAACTCACTTGTCGTACTGAGGCCAGTTTGCATGCTAGAGATGCACAATTGCGTACGATCAGCAGAAATCTAACTGAGTTCTTGATTGGCGTACATGGACGAAGGTCTTAGGGCGCGACGCGACAAAGAGCGAGGGGGTTCGCGCAGGCTCGTGGCAAGCTCCTACAAACTCGCATTAGAGCCTGGAACAGCATCGTAATGAGCACTGAGAATCGGGTGCATATTCTGAATGTGGCGGGAAAATCTGCTCGGCAAAGTGCTCAGCCAGCTCGGCCTGATTCTTGTCCCAAGCCTCAAGATCTACAGTAGGTCCCACGAGTCCCAATCCCGTCGTCAGTTGCCAGTTCCGAACCTCCGATGTGATGCGCGCACGCGCAACCGACTTGTGTGCAACCCACAGCAGGCTGGTCAGTGGTCACTGGTCAGAGTGGCCTGAAACTTACACAGTGGTTCTCAGTTGTACATGACAGGGTAGCCTGAAGGGTGCTGAATAAGGTTTTCTTCATTGGATGAATGAAGTAGAAACGAAAAGCACTCGTTAACAGCCAGCCTCTTCGAGAACCTGACTTTTTACCGTATGTACATGAACCATTTTACGTCATTGTGAGCATCTCGGTTGCAAGTTGAAGCACAGATTGCTGACATTGATGACATCACTCTTTGCGTGCGGTCAAATCTACTTTGGTCCATGAGGCATTCGGATGAGGTCAAACCACCCATCGCTCATACGTAGTTGTATAATTAGGCTTGCCATAGAGGCAGAAGAAGACTGCATCCAAGACGCACCAACGTTACTGCCTCCAACAGTTCGAACACGAGACTCCAGCCAACAGCATCGGGCAAATTCCTCTATTTGGGTATTGTGTCAACTGGCACCCTCACAATATCGGGCGGAGTGCCGTATCTGGTGGTTGACCAGCTCTTGCGGCGGTCTTAGCGTGCTGTACTCCGTATTGTCGAGAGAACTGGGCAAAGTGGCGTCGTCATGTGCATGAAAATCCCACGCCAGACGCTTGGTGTTGCTGCATCGATCAACGACTCGGCGCCCACAACCGGGCCTTTGTTACACGTACAGTGGGTGTGAGTTGTGTGAGAACAATAGATACTGCGTATACATAGTGAGCATCCGTGATGTGAGTCCACGGACCACTGGAGTTAATTAAAACTCAAATGGTGCGTTATGGATGTAGACAAGCCCTGGAGTTCGACTCTTTTGTTTCACATGACATTGATGCTATTCTTGTCGTCTTTTTGTTCCCAGTCCCGAGTTAATATTTTTGCACAAGTTGAGAATGGTGAAATAGCTGGAAGTTCTTTCAATGCCTTGACTGATTGACCGACTTCAGCCCCAGGCCACAGCTTTGGCTTGTCGATTCACAGCCTTGCTCTGGACTAGTGAACGTAGGATTGTCCGAATGTTGTAAGGTGTAACATATAGTTACGTGGCCTTGTAGTCTAACTTATAAACCGAGGCTGGACCTGCCGCCTGCGCTTGAGTCGGGGCCACTGGCCAGTGAGGAAGAGTGAACAGGTCTTGTTAATCTTGGTACGTTACTTCGATAGACTACCTATACCGACCACCCTCAATTGTTAAGAAGTGGCCATTACCTGAGAATCAGATGATCGGGAGGCGGACGCCACAATGCCACGGGTTCTCGGCGGACACGAATGAGACAGATCAATCGGCTTCGATGGGCTTTGTTGATACGTGGTGTGGTGCTCGCACGGCCGTCGCTTTCATCTCATTTTTGTGTGTATGAATACCTACGTTTCTCCATCCTGACGGCATCTTGGTACTCCGTAAATTCGTCTAAATTCGTATCGATGGCGCGGCACGGGGTGACATCCAACCTGGATCCAATCTGCGGCACTGGGCGCCGTGCATTGCAATTTGCGAGACCTTGGTGATTCGGAGCAAGATGCGTGTTCACTAACGTCTTCGCGATTGTTTGTTGGGTCGAGTCCTGCTTGCAATAGGATTTTGCGCCGCTTCCGAACGCATTTTGCGGGGAACAGCGTGCCCATCGGGCCGCAGATCCTTGTTTGTCTCGTCTCATCATTGGGCAAAACTGAAGAAATCGTGCGGCGAACGCCATAACTAACCAGTTGCTCATGAGGGTATAGTGTGGAGTCATCCAGCTTTCTGTCGCTGCCATTCGTCAGCATCCAGGAAAACACGCAAAACTCGGAAAACCACAAAAACGGAAACGGAAAAGGATACCAACTTCCTGCTCACACGGTCAGTTTTGACTATCTTTGGCGCGCACTGGCACAGCTTCGCGTCACTGCATTTTACATACATACCTAATGACATAGCCATCGACCCTTCCGTCGTGAACTCCCTCACAATGCCGGAAGCGCGTCGTAATCATCACTGATCAGCGAACGCCTGTATTTGAATGGCCGTCTGTGCACCCGCATATCCGGGTCAGAACGCCTCCTTCGGCGGCAGCAGGATAAGTTTGGTCTGGCGGGAAATTAAAGTTAGGACAAGGCGACTTAAAAGAGCTTGCGGTGGAAACACAGAACCAGGGTATGTACTCGTAAGGAGGTACAATATGTTACAGCTTACATGTATGTAATGAACTACACATTCAGTATACTATGTACATATCTATACTCCGGGAGTCCGTAGTGTCAGCCGACTTGCTCGCGCTAGGAGAAAAAGAACCCGGGGAAGGAATTGGCGAGGCGATGGCAGGTGCACCTGGCTTGGACCTGGCTAGGTGCGAATACTCCGTAATATAAGCAGATCGAGAGTTGTTATTTCGTTCGTATTAACTTTCAGTTCCACCTTCACGTCACCATAGGGTCCATAGGTAGTCACCAACATCTACCAGCTTGTCACGTTGCCGCGAAGCCTCCGCGTTGCTCCTGGCAATCTTTCGCATTGTTTATAATGGAATGGGCCCGAAAGGAAATGAGGAAACCACAAGCCCTTCGCGGGGTTGGCGTGGCCAGGTTTCGATCCACGTGGAGTAACAAAACTGTTTTCGGCCGACCTCCCCGTTAGGCATTTCCTTGCTTTCGGCCTGGTTCCCCCGTTCAGCTCACTCCTAATGCTGCGGCCAAGGGCGGACAGAGTCTGAGCAACGCCATTAAGGGTGCCGAGGCAGGCATGCGATAGGGCAGAGTTTGTGATCTGGGGGCATCGTTAGATACGTTTCTGCTACTGTGAATTTTTATATCGTTGGTGGCGAATAGTGGCGAATTGGAGGTAAAGCAAAAGGGGTCAACTCACAAGCAACATAACGCTGGATAGTCCTCCCACGGCGCATATTCCATGTCCATTTGCTTACTTTGCTTGCTCGTGTCTTCCAGCTGCGCATCTCACCGCAACCCCCATGCCTGTTGACTCTTCGTTCTCAGCTGCGGCTAATACGGGATTGTCTCTACCTTTCTTTCCCAAATACGTAAAGAAGGCGATACCTCCGCACAGGCTTGGCTCTCCCCGCCGGACACGTTTGTGGCTGAGTTGCAAAGCTGGAGCCGACCCGTCATTCACACATACAACTACATACATCTAACATACATACTCCTATCTACATACCTACATATCCTCAAAGTGTAGGCAGTAGCCATATGCGGGTGGGAAATGCTGGTGGCTGTCTGAGGTTAAAAAGCCATTCGCTATTGTACCTACTCCTGCAGCCACCATTCATTACGACCCTACCAAGAAATGCTCGGAGTTTTCACCTGTTAACGAACTTGACACGCACCCCCCCCCATTCTTCCACGCCCCTGTCCTACTCGTTGCTTGTTCCTCGTTCCTCGTTCCTTGTCCGTCCATATTCCCTGCCTGGTTCTAGGCTAGGTCGGGGGATACTTGTGTTATTCATGGTGGAAGCCGCGGTAAGATGTATTCCCGTGCATGGGCTGACTGATTACAAGTCTGAGCCTGGAGAAACTATCTGAAGTTGATGGGATATAAACTACCTTTCTTCAACTCCCGCAGTTCTATTGCTTTCCTTCTTTCTTCTCTTGCTTCCTTCATCCGGCTACTGTGGTTCTTTCAACGGCTTTCAAGACCTCACAATCGTTTTCCGGTCCCCTGTCACAGATTCACACTCGTTCTCGCAAGAAAAGCTATTTCGAACACCACCATTAGACAAGATGAAGTTCTCCGCCGCCGTTACTGTCATCGCCGCTGCTGGCGCTTACGCCGATCTTCAGACCGTCAAGACTGTGTTGTCTGATGTCTCTAGCGGCATTGAAAGCCTAGACACCACCGCCAAGGGCTTCAGCGGCGACGTCGGAGCCGTCAAGTCCAAGGCCGACAGCCTCATCGCCTCCCTCAAGAAGGAAAAGTCCACCGTCGACGGATCTTCAGATCTTACCCTCCAAGATGCCATTGGCTTGAGCGACCCTGTTCAGGGTCTCACCAAGAAGGGCCAGACCCTCCTCGACACGTTGAAGGCCAAGCGCTCTGATGTTGAAAAGGCTGGCGCTTGCGAAACTGTCCGCGGTGAACTCAAAGAAATCAACGAAAACTCGAAGGCTCTTATACAATCCGTTGTTGCCAAGGTCCCTAAGGACGCTCAGACCATCGCTGAAGGCCTTGCTGCTGGACTCACCAAGGTCCTTGCTCAGGCTCAGGATGACTTCTCCGAGGCCAACTGCAAGGACTCTGGAGGTGCTACCAGCACTGGTGAACCTTCCAAGACTGCCTCCGAGACTTCTTCCGAGACTGCTTCCGAGACTGCCTCCGAAACAGCTCCTGGCACAACTATGACTCCCTCCATGACCATTGCCCCTACCCATGGTGGCAATAAGACTGCCACTACAGCTTTGCCTACCATGACGGCTGGAGCCTCTTTCATGGCGCCCGCTGGAGCCCTTGTGATGGCTGTTGTCGCCGCTCTTTTGTAGATCAGAGGCAAGAACGGAATAGAGCTTTCGATGCGCGAGGGGTTATGCTCCGAATACCAACGGAGTCTATTCGTCACGCTCCGCAAACTTATCAATACGCCCCGAACAAAAGCCAATGGATTTCGCTTAAGAACGAGGTTTCATGTACCATAATGGGAAAACGACTTTTACTAATTGGTTGGAGACAATATTTGGGCTATTTTGCAGTACTGTGTATTGAGTTTTAATTAGCTAAATGACATTGGATTCGACCACCTATGGCCACGTAAGAAAGACTTGTATGCGGGCATTCGTCGCCGTCAATGTCATCCGTGCTATTTATCGAGAAGAGAACTCAACTGTATTTTTAGTCTCAACAACCGCATAAATACCACTTCAGCTTTGATATACTGGTACTGACTCTGTAATTATGAAGAAGATGGATGCTCTTGAATGAGCCATGAGTCATGGGATGCATATACAATGAGCGTGGCCACGTCACACATGGCGGGCTACCCTCTTCCGTATGCCGGGCTATATCATCATTTCGACAGGGACTCTGTGCCTTTCTTTTGGTATCATGGCTCTTGCTCTCTCTAAGAACTCGTCGTCTCTTGTCGATTTTGCGATGGTCGTGCTATGCTTGACCTTTTCGGCCACGTTCTTCGTAGGTTCGGTTCCGTACCGAAAATTACGGGTTTGCGAGCATTCCAATGCACGGCCAGGTCCACGGCTATTTAAAGCGTGGATATCCTGGCGCTCGCGTCGACGTCTCGATTGCGTTCATTCGGCGATTCGTGTAAAATGGAACTTCAACGTAGTTTCATCTTCCAGGGCCTCTGCTACGGTGGAAAGGAGTGACTAACACCGCGCGCTCATAGAACTGACTTGAAACCAGAATGACGACCCTGTCTCTGCTTCTCCTCGATCAGCACCCTCATAACATATTCTCATTCATTCCAGGGATGGAAGCTCGGATATGAAATCGCGTGCGAATCGATCGAAACCGAAAACTACCGCGACAGGTCTCGATGTCCACAATAAACATAGCGCATCATACCTATTGCACTAAAATGACCGAACTGTGCTAAGAAGACGGGTAAGGCGTGGGCAACTTTAAATCTGCAGCTTCAGACTAAGTTTAAGGTTTGGTATTCCATTCAGTCGATATTGGCGTCCTTGGATTCAATCGTTCCATTAAAATTTCCGGCCTGAGCCTTCCTTCGAACAATAATGTCTTGCTTGGAGACCTATTTTTCAGAGTGCAGGTTGGTCGGGGTATGAGCCGTGCTACTGCTGTCAATGAGCGAGCATGAGGTTGGGGGTACATATAACTATTCCGTGAGACGAATTGCGCGCCAGGTACGATTTCAGTCGGCGCCAGGTACGGTCCACTCTTCACCCCACTTTTCTCTTCGAACATGTACCTCGCCCAAACTACAGTGCAAGCCAGAGGACCAAGACGCCGTGCGATTTTACAACTACATATGGTTGTACGCATGACCCTCGCGCCTTGTCACGTTCCAAACAGCTACGAATTCGCGTTTCTCAGTAGGGAGTGAAGATCAGATAAGTAGAGGCATTCATACAATGAGCAACCGGTTTTTTTGAATGTAGCTAGTTTAGAAGAAGAGAAATGGAATGGGGCGTTGAGGCATACGAGCAGGTGAAGTACGCGACAGCGTCTTTGGATGAACAACTGGCGCGCAATTCGTCTCTATTCCGTAGGGGCGTCGAAGATCTGGATCAGGGCACCTCAATGCCGAGAAAGTTCGATCGAGACGAGAGTCCCAAACACAACCGCCGACATACATGCTGGAGAAGAGGTCAAGTTTTCCTGCTCAAGGGGGCATTGTGGGATGAACCTTGGGCAAAGAAGACAATTCGTCGTTGAGCAGATGTATACGTGTCGTACGTCTCCTTGTGATGTGTGAATGCGAATGTGCGAGGAGGGTGCGCATAATATGTGTAGAAGGGCTTTCGCACCAAAACATCGGCATGCGACATCACATGAACCTTATAGAGAAATTGAAGAGGAGATGCAAGAAGTGAAGTACCTAGGTATCGGGGTCCTTGTGGCGTGCATGTCTGCATGTGGCGTGTCGCGTTTATGTGGCTCAGGCACGCCCCTGATTGGCCAATGCTATGTAGCACAATTCCTTGCAACAAAGGTGAACAGCGCGAAGAAAACACCTAATTGGGAATCCTCGCGGCTCATTCAGTCGCCCCTTGTTCTGTCTGACATTTGACCCTTTCATCACCCCGTCGCTTTTCTGCACCTGTGGCCATTTGTTCCACATCTCTCATCTCACAATCGCTGCTTTCGCTCGCTTACTTGCTCCTGTCCTTGCATCGGACAAGTCTTGCTTCTTCTCCATTTCTGCGGCGTCTTCTACTGCACAAAAATGTCAGACAAGAAGAGCGACGACCTGGTGCTGCCCATGCCCGCCAACAATGGCTACGCCGATGCGAATAGCCAGGCCAAGGCTGCACCCGTCTTCACGCCTGCCAGGTCAAAAACAGACGCGCTGAAGGGAGTCTCGTCGCTTGATAACAACCGTGGAGCCTCGGTCTTGGCATACTGCCTGAGCTCGATGAGCATGACGATTGTGAACAAGTATGTCATTTCAGGCTCGGACTGGAATATGAACCTGCTTTACCTCGCAGTTCAGGTATGATAGCGCTCGAGACATGATTCCCATGATCATCCCGTGACATAGAATAATTTAAGGCACTATGCTGATTGTCCTAGTCTATCGTCGGCACGGCTGCGATTGTCATTTGCAAGCAAGCAGGCTTGATCAAGGACTTGGGTTCATTCGACTCACAGAAGGCCAAAGGCTGTAAGTATCCCTTCCGCTCTTGTTTGCTCTTCGTTGATCTCTCGCTGGTCTTCTCAATGCGCCACTAGCTGCCAATAATGTTAACGAAATCGACTAGGGTTCCCTGTTGCCTTGTTACTTGTGGCCATGATCTATACTGGCAACAAGGCCTTGCAATTTCTCTCTGTGCCCGTCTATACTATCTTCAAGAACTTGACCATCATCGTCATTGCCTATGGAGAGGTAATGTTATTTGGAAGCAGTGTCAGTCCACTGACTCTTGTTTCCTTTGCTATGATGGTGTTCAGCTCCGTCATCGCTGCGTGGGCAGATGCCAAGAGTGCAGCTTCCGCTGCAGCCCTGGCCACGCTTAACGCCGGCTATGCTTGGATGGGGGTCAACGTGTTCTGCGCTGCCATGTATGCGTTGAGCGTGCGAAAGGTCATCAAAAAGACAGGTTTCAACAACTGGGAGGGTATGTAACCTGCGCGAGAACCTGACTATTCATGGGCACCGAAAGCTAACAACGTGGCAGTCATGTACTACAACAATCTGCTCACCATCCCCGTGCTGATTCTCTCTTCGCTTCTTGTGGAGGATTGGTCCGCTGCAAACCTGAACAAAAACTTTCCAGTTGCATCCCGCGGCAGTATGGCCACGGGAATGGTCTACTCTGGTCTCGGAGCCATTTTCATCTCCTACTCGACAGCGTGGTGTATTCGTGCTACGTCGTCCACCACATACGCAATGGTCGGTGCCCTCAACAAACTCCCGGTGGCCATTCTCGGAATCATTTTCTTCGCAGCGCCCGTCACATTTGGCAGTGTTTCTGCCATCCTGCTAGGCTTTGTAAGCGGCATCGTGTATACCGTCGCAAAGTTGCAGAACAAGCCCTCGCCCCAGCCGCCTGCCCTTCCTCTCACCAACAAGCGGTAACCCTCTACTTCAACATATCTCTTTATTCTTTTTTCGCTTTTGGCTCTGGCCTGGGCCCGATGCCCACTTCAAGTGGTCACAGCCTGCATGATACTCCTCACCGGAACAAAATTGCAGGGAATTCTTTTTGTCGGTATATGGAGTCATGACGCTTGTAAACCAATAGGGCATCTCGTAACATCAAGATTGGTTTGTAGTTGTGTTGAAATATTGGTTCCGTGTAGGGACCATCTTACTTGCACTTCGGGCAGCTTGGTAATTCTGTGGCTCCAAATACGAAGGTTTGGGGGGTCTAAAAGGGTCTAAACAGTCACAGGAGAAGAAATAAAAAGATGGATGGGAGTGGCTAGCAGTCGCTGTCAAACATTGGTAATTTTACCAACTTGATGTTCTTATTCGGAGTAGTCGCACGAGTGATACTCTTGACGCAAGTGGTTGGATTGACATCAAAATTTCCAGGGCTGCATGTTTCCCTTCAGCAGTCACGATTTTTTTTTTGCTCCAAGATCAACTCCGATTTCTGCCACCTCTTAAATTGGTGTGTCAAGTCAAGACCTATCGTCGCCATCATCAGAATCGCACACAATAGCCATTTTTCAAGGTGCGGAAAAACTCCGGCAAAACCTGCCTGGTTTCACGAAACTCATCTCGCGGTTCCATCGCCGCCAACCCTCGTCCAACCCTTCCATCATCCAACCCTTCCGCCAAACCGCCCAGCATGTCTCAATTTCGCGCCAAAAAGCTTGACCTGGGCTGCTTCGTCAAGATCCGTACCATTCGCGACCATACCAAGCGCAAAGTATTCGAGCAATTCGAAGCCGAGAGGTAAGGACCGACATCCCCGTCTTCGCATTATCTGCGCAAAACCCTCTCAACGAATTCTTTCACGATTGAGCAACACAAGGCATCTTTGAGTCAACGAAAGTGTAAGCAAGGGATAAACCTAACACAGTCTACAGGCAAGCCCTTCGCTACGTCATCCGCAACACGACCCTTCCTCCCAGAGTCCGCGCCACGGCTCAGCTCCAACTCGCATCAATGCATTCGTATACACGGCCGACGCAGATCCGAAATAGATGCGTCCTGGGAGGAAAGGGTCGCGGTGTACTGAGTGATTTCAAGATGACTAGAGTGAGTTTTCCGTCCACGTCATCCATCTCAAACATGATGCGATAGTGGCAGGCAGCTAACAGGCTGGCAGTTCAACTTCAGGTTACAGGCTTTAGCGGGGAATATTCCGGGAGTGAAGAGAGCAAGTTGGTAGAACGACGGAGATCTATCGTTTCGATTTGTGTAGGATAAGATATTCTTTTTGATGGCGGAGAGAAATGGCGCATGAAAAACCACAAGGCTGGCTTGTACTGAACATTGAGCGTGGATCGATTGGACGAAATACAAGATTTATGATACAGCTCGAGACGGGCTTGGCACACAAGATTTCTACTAGGCGATGATACATTTCTGGATACAGCTGTGCTGCAAACATGGGGTTGGCCGATAGCGATATTGTTCCTTTTGTACTGGGCACCGATGTTCGCGGCGTGCAGACACAGGTCTATCGAGCTGCGGCTGCATTCAGACTCTGAAGTATGATTCTCTTGTCAAGGCTGCATGGGCAAGCATGTTTCGATGGTCGAGTGCAAAGTAGGCATGCTGTGCGCCGGTCCTGCGATTGCTTGTCCCAGTCATGGCCCATCAGAGTTGCTAAGACGAAATTGATTGTGTTAAGTTGGCCGGCGCAGAAAAAGATTCATTACAGGGAAATTTCGAGCGTATGATTTCATTGAACCTATGTAACTTTGTTTCTTTGTACGGAGTACCTGTAGATGGAGTACCAGGCTGCTAGAAGGACTAGCAAGTGATGATCATGCAGTTGCAATTGCATCACCTGTTGAAAAGCCAAACAGAAAAGTGGGCCCTATCACCAACCGGCAACTGGCAAATACAACTCTCACCAACCTCGCCACTTCTACTTCGCATTTCCATTTCATTTCCACCTTTTTCTTCCACAAGCCCATCGAAACAAAATCGCCACCGCAAAGCGTAGTTTAGCCCATCATGGGTGGTGGTGATCTCAACCTGAAGAAGTCCTTCCATCCCACCCTACGACGAAATCAACAAGCCGTCTGGGATGAGGAGCAAAAGGCCCTCGCGGAGCGTAAGCGCACCCAACAACGCGTCAATGAAATCAAAGAAGAGCGCGCCAAAGAGGAGCTGCAGCGGCAGCTCGAGGAAGCAGGTGGGAAGAAGCGAGTAGATCGAGTCGACTGGATGTACCAGGGTCCTACAGATGGCCAAGTTGGTGCCAGCGAAGAAACAGAAGCCTATCTCCTCGGAAAGCGAAGAATCGACAACCTCATCAAGGGAACAGAACACAAGAAATTGGAAAAGTCGGCTGGCGAGGATAGTTTCATGGCTCTGCAGAATGCGAATACAGCGAGAGACACGGCCTCCAAAATTCGAGAAGACCCTTTGCTGGCGATCAAGCGACAAGAGCAGGCCGCATACGAAGCGATGATGAACGATCCGATCAGGCGGCGACAATTGCTGCATTCAATGGGTGTCGATGACCCGAAGAAGCAAGAGAGATTGGGCGATAAAGAGAACAGGCACAAGAGAAAACACCGGAGGCATAGAAGCAGAAGCAGAAGCCGAGAAAGAGATTCGGAGGATGAAAAAAGGCAGCACAGACGACGGCACAGATCATACTCGCGTTCTCGCAGTCCTCGACGGCATCGTCATGAAGACGGCGAGGGGCATCGAAGGCAACAGAGACTTGGTCGGGATTCCAGGCAAGGACTAAGCCCATCGCGTAGACGAGACGGTTCTCGCGATCAGAGGCGCGGTCACAGCCCACTGCGAAGACGAGATGGTTCTCAAGACCGAGGGCGCGGACACAGCTCACCGCGGAGACGAGACGATTCTCGCGATCACGGGCGCGAACAAAGCTCGCCGCGAAGACGAGATGGGTCGTGGGGTCAGAGGCGCAATAACTCTCCACCGCGGAGACGAGATAGTTCTCGCAACCAACGGTACGATCAAAGCCCACGGTATCAGGATGATCTGAAGCATGATAATCGCCATCACAGCTCGTATCGTACAAGACATCGTTCACCACAAGGGCACATGCACGATCCTAGGCACAAAGATATTGATGTCCGAGGAGCAAGGAGTGGAAACGGTCACAGCTACAACCACAATCGATCGAGGCAAGCGCCTTGCGCGAACGAGGACGATGACGGAGAAGCAGAGAAGGCTCGCAAATTAGCAGCCATGCAATCCGCAGCCTCGGAGTTGGATCTCGAGCGTGAAAAGCGTCTAGCTGCTCTGGCAGAGCGGGAACAAGCGGCCAGGGAGGCAGATTCTAAGGCCCGAGACCGAGAAGGCGAAAGGGGCTTCGTGAATGGATTACACAAACAGGCTGGCAAGCTAGATCTGGGAGAGAGGATCGGACGAAATCGACAGGGATATCAAAGAGATAATGATTAGGAAGATCTATTACATGGTCAGTTTTGTTAAATGGACAGTTCTGTAATGCCGACGTATGTCCATATCCTCTGCAGCTTCTTCGGGATGTGACTCCAACACATGTTTCCGTGATATGACTGCCTTCTCGGGAGGCATCAAGGGCAGTTTCTCAGTACTTTCGCATCTACATCAAGTTCTTCAGCAGCGGCTCGCCATGATGGCGGCTATGCGCGTGTGAGCTCGTGCTGGGCATGCAGTTTGATAACACGGGTTCATTTTCGCGCGGAATGCTGTCCTCCGGGCTGCCTGGCATGCCAGATATGACGTCGTCAGCCCTGGGCGGTCCTGTGACAAAACTTGTCCCGAGTGACAGGAACAAAGGAGCACTGCCGAAGAACCCTTGCATGCTTGCGGCCCTGAAACGAACTAACAAGCGCACGCAGTGGCATGTATGTACGTACATAAGTACATAGCTATGTAGTATGTACAATTGTAGCCCCCTAAATCATTTGTTAAATCTGCCTTCTGATAGGGATCGGGGCGGGTACTGCTTTTCGACTTTCCAATACTCTCGTTTCACGTAACCGGTTGACGTATATCTTCATTGATTGATTATATACTTCGTGTCTCGTGCAATGCTGCCCATACGCTGAAATGAGTTTCAGAGGCAACAAGGCAAAGAAGGTCAAACGTGCTCATCAAGCAGCTCAAAGTGCAATGCGAAGCCAGGAGGGAACAGACAAGGGCGGGCCAATCTAGACAAGTGGGCTGATGGATTTGCGCGCCCTTGGTGCATGAAGAGCGTGCTTGTGGGGAATCGGAGCCCTGGCAGGGGATGTAGATGACTGCTTGGATATCATTTGGAGAATGCTTGTGATGTTCGCGATGTTGTCGGGTTGGGCCGTATCTGATCTGAAGCCGAGACATGACAGCTGAGGGACAGTATGGATACGTAGCTGTAAGTCAGTCATACTCCGCATGTAATAAGGTATTCAGCAGCTGTACAGAATATGTCTTGTCTGATTGCGCCACGCCGCAAAGCGTGGAAGGAATACAGAGCAAGTTCCAACTCGTATTCTGATCTTTTGCCCTGAAATTGCTGGGGAATTTGGGGAAATGAGCCAAGCGTGTTTTGTGGCGGCGGAGCCAAGTGGTCACAGCCTGTTTAAACTCCGGTCCGTCAAAAGTCCCACCAGCGTGACCCAAGTCTAGCAAGCAGCGTCTCCAACTCCGAGGCAGTAGGAGAGTTTCTACTTCGCCAGACCTTCTAGATGTCCTACTTAGTTGTGCTACCTTGGGATGCTTTCGCTTGGTGTCTTCGTCACCATCAACCATTCAACCATTCAACATCGGGAGCCCTTCTGGCTAACTCGGTTGGCTACCACGTCTGATCCCTCCTTCCGTCAGCACATCCGACTTTCCTCTTCACCGTCGATCCTCCTCCTTCAGATCCTCCGTCGCAACCGAATCGGCGAATCGGCGAAACACTCCACGTCACACCAATTCGTCCTGAATATTTCCTGTTCTCTGAAGACCGCGTCGCTCTCGTAATACACCCGTCCAATTTGACCACGTCAGGACTCTATCCGCATGCACCGAACTCACGCGCAATCGAGCAACATACAATCCTCCTTGCTGCCCGGTGCTTGTCAGAAGTTGTCGAGCTAGTAACTGTCCTCTTGCGAGATGCCTCTCTGCGGCGGATCCAAAACAGTCCAGCGAAAGCTGGTACTTCTGTATGTACTCCTGTCGCACAGCGCATGGCGCAAGATAGAGTGGGCAGAGCTGCGCAATGCGATCGAGAGCTTTGGCGCCTTTAAGACCTCGGGTCGATGGACAGCATTGCTAACCTGCCGGGTGCGAAAGAGGTGACGGTGCCTGTGGCAAAACGTCATTGTTGAACGTCTTCACCAGAGGGTAAGTTGTCGCAGGCAAAATTGGCCAATGATGCGTGAGGACTGACCTGACTGCAATCAGATATTTCCCTACCGTCTACGAACCGACCGTGTTCGAGAACTATGTCCATGGTATGAATGCTGCAGAGCATTGCGCTCAAGCCGCCTGCTGGCTGCGGGCAGTCTGACCTTGTCGCAAAGGCGTATACTAACCACCTGTTACTAGACATTTTCGTCGACAATGTGCACATCGAACTGTCGCTGTGGGATACAGCTGGTCAAGAAGAATTCGACCGACTGCGTTCTCTGTCCTATGGTATGGTTTCTCTCCCTTATCAACCCTACTAGCGCTTCTTGTGCGCGCGCGTTGTAATATTTTCCCGATTGCGTTGGCCAGCTCAGTGGCTAACACTGGTGACTTCTAGACGATACCGACCTCATCATGCTCTGCTATTCAGTCGACAGCAAAGACTCACTAGAGAACGTCGAGTCAAAATGGGTGGGAGAAATTGCCGATAACTGTCCTGGTGTCAAACTGGTCCTGGTCGCTCTGAAATGCGATCTCCGGGAAAAGGGCGGCGACGACGAAGACGGCGACGAAAACACAGTGCCCCGCGAACTCGCAGCCAACGAGCGCCCCGCGGGGCCTTTAATCGAATACGACAAGGGACTCGAAGTTGCCAAACGGATAGGAGCCTCGCGGTATCTAGAATGCTCGGCCATGAAGAACCGCGGCGTCAATGAAGCCTTCACAGAGGCCGCTCGCGTTGCCTTAAGCGTCAAGAAGGAGAGAGAAGAAGGCAAATGCACAGTGATGTGAGCCGAGACATATACGAGGCAGATTTGTGCCAACGAAATCCCAATACCCCCGATTGTTTCATGTTTCGACCTTTTTTTGCGCCGTACTTAATTTTTTCAAGTTTCAACTCCCTGATGCGGAAGGGCAATTCACTGTTATTATCTGCTTGCTACAAGAGATCCCTTGGCCCTCGGGCCCCTTGCGTCGTTGTTCTGTTTCTTTAGGGCGCAAGATAGATGGATTTGTGCAAATGGACGCCATCAACAAGGACTATCCGATCCAGCCGTTCTGTCGCCTCCTTTCATCCGACGATATCTCAGAGTCATCCCTGCCACCGCGATACGGACTCACTAAACACCATGCACATCTCGGCGACTTGTCATGCATGGAAATCGTCTTTCTTTTAAGAAACTCATTCCAGCACTTATTCTTTTCTTTCGCCTTTCCACATCGTTGTTACTGCTGCTTCGCACCTCCGTGCAATCTAATTCCCTGCTTTGGGTGTTTTTCTTTTGTCGGTCTGCGCCACTACAGAGATGGCAACGGTATCAGGTCGTCTCGTGGGCTTTATTAGCATAGAGGAATTACCGGGCTGTCTTGTCTTATTAGGCCTTTGTGGTGGTTCCCTCCTGCCTACTCGACAAGAATTTTAATCGTATTTCTAATGGCTGCCATGTTTTCTCGCTCGCTGGGTCTTCGATGCGTACGCATTTACTGGGCCTTGTTCTTCTCTTTTCAGATTTGTGATCCTAGTTTTTTTTTTTTGTGCGTGAGCTTCGACCGCACTGTCTGATCCGGTCTGGTTGTCCGCCCAAAAGAGAGATCCGGATACATACATGTCCTTGGTGGGAAGTCATTCCCTCCCCTATTACCAGAAGAAGAGTGGAAGGGAAAGATAGGAAGAAGGGGAGAAATTGGAAGAAAAGGAAGAAGACAGAAGTGAAGAAGATCAAGAACGATTGGACAAGTCTGGGGCATGTAGTGCGCGGCTACAATCCTTCATACGCACGGGCAATTATGAACAGACAGCATACAGTATAATCACTTGCGCGCACGAGATGCCTCTCATTGTTATTTACCATCTGAATTCCAATTTGCCGCTCGCGTTGTGTTTACAAGTCCTAAACGCCACGCCATCGCCTCTCACGCGCTCCGTGAGTAGGAGCAAGGCTTATGCAATCAACAAGAAGCTGTCTACCGCCCTCCTCGCGGCGGTTATCTGATCGTTTGTTCCGTCCCTAGCCCCTAAACATTGGTACTGTCCGATCATACCGGATGTAGATCGGCTCAAGTTTGATGTCTCGTAAACGCTATATGTACTGTTGTTAAGCTATAAAAGAGATAGGAAATAGAGGAGTAATGAGAAAAACGGAAGCAAAGATAAGAACAACAAAAGAAGAAGAAAATAGGATGAATGAGAAAAGTGGAAAGCAAAGGAAAGAAAAAAGACAAGGCTCAAAGCGAGTGGTCATCGATAATCGCCAATCATGATTAGCGCGCCCATTCAACGACCTCAAGAGCCATCATGACCAGAACTAGCGTAGATGGCAGAATCCTGTTCTCACTGTTAGACATGGACTACATAAAGGACCGTGCAAATTGACGAATAACTTACCATATAACGTAGCTCTGGAATAAGATCCGTCCCATGGTCTTCTCATACACCATGTTGATCTGGCAAATCTGTGCCAGTTGGAGAGCGCTCGGTGCGCCGGTGAGCAAGAAACAAACGATGATGAAGATGGGATCATCCAAAATGCTGACGTTGAGGTACTTTGCGGTGCAGGCCAGAATAGGCGCCATGACGGCGGTAGGAATAACCATGCGACTCAGCAAAGACGCAACAAGTAATTTCGTTCCAATTTCTTCTTCCTCGGGATCATGGATGTCATCGCAGGCCATGGTGTTTCTAGCCAAGTTGGCACCCAAAACGACCAGAATAAGCGGTACAGCAACGCCACCGCTTGATTTTACGGCACTGGTAACACTGTTGTTGATGAAGGATCCATCTTCGAAGAATAGCTTCTGTAACGAAGAGATTGAAGCAACGAGGACGGCAGCAAGCATGGCCCACAATGGCGGATTCATGAACTCCCAAACAAAGGTGAACGTCTTCGCGACTACGCGCTTGATCAAAGACATGACAATCTGAACAGGCCGAGGCAAGGCGTTGTGAATTTTAAGCAAGTATCCGTAGACATGAGCCCCAGCTCGTGCTCCCCAATTCCGTCGCTCGACTTGGCTATCGCGAACGTGGGGAAAACGAGTCTCACTCGTGATCCTGTCCAGACTACTGCTGCGATCACGTTTCGAAAAGGTCGAGTATGTTGCCCTGCTCTTTTTGGGAGAGAGCAGATCTTCGTCGTCGCTAGATGCGGCCATGGAGAACTGCGATGCGCCGGAAATCGGTGTTCGACCGGCCGGAACATAGTCGCGGGAATCCACGCTACGGTTCTCGTCCTCTTCCTCGGTATCGCCCTCAAATGGATCAGGCAGAGTACCGGTTTCGTCGTCTTGGGGCTCGTCATGATATTGTCCTTGTTGACCTTCCTCGGCAATCTCGACCTGGTATTCCTCATACTTGTTCTTAGGGGCCAACAGTACATGGTAACCCCAACTCCATCGCACAAGTTGACCGAGCTGCTGGAAAATCAGAAGATATAGGATGCCTCTGGCGGCGACTTCATCGTCATTATCGCCGGGGATTCGGTCCCAGTGAAGACCTTTGATCGTCTGAGACAGCGACATGACGAGCGAAATAGGCAGTGAGTTGGAGTTGCCAAAGATACCCATGGCAGTGACAAAATTGGCGGCTCGCTTATTAAACCGAAAGGCTTTGACAATCAAGACGGAGACGATCCATGATACAGCAGTTTGGACGACGAAGATGGCGGGAATAATGGCCAGTTCAGACAGCTTTTCGGCGTTGAGTTGTGAGGCGAGCTTGGTGAAAACTGGATTGTGGGAGAGCGAGCAATTAGATTGAGTCCATCAAGACGGCGGACGCGAAAAAGGCTACAGGCTGCTCAATCTACTTACTGAGGCATGGCGTGAAGAGCATAACATTTAGGTTCGCGAGGAACTTTTGCTTATCGGCATCGAAATGGCCCAGCCGGGCAATGATGTACCCCGGCAAACTGACGCATACGACTTCCAAGACAGCCTCGAAAACGAGTAAACACAGGTGAGGTAACGACGGATGGTTTTCGAGGCCATCGCCTTGCTCGACAAAGAGCTTTAGCGGCAAGTCATAGGCATCTTGGGCCAACTGGGCCAGACGAAACGACGTCGGCTTAGGAAAGCCTCCAGCGATATCCATCAATAGCCAGATGCAGTCACTGTGTGTTTGAGGATGGAGAAACGGTTGAATGTGCAAAAGAAAGAAATCGTATCCGATGCAAGGATTGTAGTCGCACAGGCAGCTCTCTCGGAGGCTCTTGCTTCGAAAGCGTTTTCGTGGAATGAACGTCCACGATTGTCTGTCGTCGCTCGTGTCAACGATGTGGGATTTCCTTTTTTATCACTTTGACTAGTCAGCTCAATTAGTTCAGTGACGCAGTTCTGGGTCACCTACAGCGGGCGACGCCAAGAAATGCAGTTTACCAGCGAGAGGAGCGAGCGGCGCAGATTGGTTCTTGGATGGCTAGGTATGTCGTAGATGTGGTGGCTGTGTGATACGTAGCCGAAGACAGAATCGAGACTCGAGAGGCAAGTTGGACAAAGCGATGTTCTCTTCGTTCGTTGTGGCGTCCTGCGTTTCGCAAAGGAGATGGCTTTCCGGCGGCCTACAGGACAAGCTAACTACAGGGCTGTTCGTGGCGCTCATAGCCAAACCGATCATGCATGCTAAGAAGTTTAAGAACTAGTTATGTATTCCAATGACATGGGTGTACCGAGCTTTCTTGTCACCCTGTGTTGTTCTGCTTCCATTCACCTACCTACGTAGATATTGAACTCCCGAGAACTCGCAGATACGTGCCCCGCATTAATCTGCGACTGGCAACTGCTGGCTTAGGTGCGCAACCTCTTGTTTTTTTCAAGAGGGCCGCCAAGTTGGCGATGCCAAGATCATGCCCGTCATGAAGCCGCCGATTCGCTGCCTTGGAACGGGGTGGCACAGACTTTTTTGAGGCTAAGGGCTGGGGCAGGCTTTATTAACGGCTTCCTCTTCTCCCCCTTTCCATCTCTGGACTACGTACTTGGTAGATATTCAACATGCGCCGCAAATTGCAATCCATCCTCCATTGAATAGATGCCGTCTCCACTCAAAACAAGTGTCGAGAGCGGTTGCTGCTACGTAGATCTAGATATTGGCCGCCGTGGAACAGTCATTACTGCATTGGTCACAGGCTTTGGCGGCCATCGGCACTCACAATCTCAATCTCTCTTGAGTCTTGGCACTGGGCAGTGAGTGAGTGGACGGAGGCTTGGCTGGCTTTGCGGGGCAGAAGCATCCGATCTTCCATCCTAAGGAGTTTTTTGCGGCAATATGAGGCCAATCAAGATGCATAATAAGCCGTCATTGTTATCCTTGCTGCTGCATCTCGCACGGCTTCGAGCGGACGCGTCTTCTGATGCACTTGCGAAATGCGATGGAATTGATAACGCGCCCAATCATCAGATTATCATTAGCGAAGCGGATGACTAGATTGTGACACCCAATTGTGACGGCAACGAATCATGGCACCGTATCATGGCACCGTATCATGGCACCGTATCATGGCACCGTATCATGGCCCCCAGATCGCGGCATCGGGATGATCATGATGAGCTCAAGGAGACGCAGCTTCATTCCGGCCATCCTCGCGCAGACATCCAAAGCCTCTCTCTCTCTCCTCTTTGAGCATGTTCTGGGCCGCTATGTATGTGTATGTAAAACTTAAACACCAACACTGCCACACATGAACCCCGGCTTATCTGCCTAGTTGGGCTGCTACATACATATCACTCCGTAGACTCAGTGTACAGCCAGCTGCCAAGCGCCAATAAAGAACTCCGCGTGTAATTAGTTAAATTCTCGTCTGACCAGTCTCTAAATGCAGGCTGTACCACGTGTCGAAAAAGGATGATCTTCGTGAGATTTGTCGCCCGACTCCCCGTTGGCGGCCCCCACTGTAGAAGCGCCCCTCGGTATACCCAACCATTGGTGTTGGTATATACCTACCCTACGGTACTTACAAAAGTTTGCCCAAATCAGTTACACGCAACAACAACACAACACCAAATCAGTTACAATTTACAAATGCCACAAACTGATGAGGCGTTGGCCACATTACGCATTATGTCCATGCCAGAGATGGCATTATCCTACAGTTTATGTGCAGACACTGTTTTGTTCTTTAGTAAGTTGGATGCCGCACCCGCGCTATCTCGTCCTCTTTGTCCTCGTTTAAGACATCTGCACCCCACGCAATCAAGTTATATGTGCCATTTGTTTGTATGTACGATGTAGGCATCGTCTGTGGAAATATCCGATAGCCAGCCGCAAAAGGGCATTGCGACAACTTCCTAATAAGACAGAGTGCTGTGGCGGTGTCGGGTACAGTTGTTCACAGCGCAGTCACACGACATATTTCCGCGGCAATCATGCGACGTCGTAAAACTCAGAAGGAAGGAGGAAATCCGGAATGATTAGGGAAATCTGTCAATGTGTAAAGGAATTGACTTGGGTTATCATGGATCGCATTGTGTACTATGTGAGAGACAAGCGAAGCGGCAATTCAGGCAGTGAGCCTTACAATAGGGAGATTCTGATTCAGGCATCGTCGCGACTCGCGAGAACTTGAAGGTTTGAAGGAAAAGGGGTAGCGGCCCCACTACATCCGCCCCCATTTGAATGTACATAGTTACGGAGTACAACAATCATATATCAACTTAGTCCTAAGCACGCCAAGGACTCTCTTGCCAAGGATATGTAGGGCACTTGCAAAATACTGGCTAACAACCTTCAAGGTCATCGTCTGTATCACCGTCAAAATTACCATTAATTGTAATCAGCAAGGGACTGCAGCAACATCCTGATCGATCACATGAGGATTCTCGCCCGGCCCCGACGGCATGTACCGATCTGTCATTACATAAGTCAACCAAAAGCAAGGCGGCAGCCGACCCTTACACCATCAAATAGCTTACAGTCACGCGCGATTGATAACTTTTGGTTGCGAATATTTTTGTCATTATCTGATTCCTGCAGATACAGTTTTCTGCCATCCCTGTGTCCACAATCACTCAGGGATCTCTGCGGAACTGGACCATTCAAGCGAAACAGCAATCTAGTTGTCTCGAAGAGATGTCTCTGGCGCCTACAATTCGAACTGTAGAAGAATATTGCGGCGGAGGGCTCGTTTCGGCCGCTCTGGGGGCACCAGAGGAGATACGTCGTAAACCGATATGTAGTTGAAGAAATAGATTTTTGCACATGGGCTCCGTTCCTTTAGATATCACGAAATTTAGTTGGATGGCACGGCCTAGACTGTCCTGCTTCGTGACTTTACATTTCACAATTTCATACCGATCGTTTTCATGTTGATAAGAGCGTCCGAGCGCGGTCAGCTACGGCATAGCAGGACTCAAGGGAAAAAAGCATATCTATGAGCACCCGCTCGATTGGTGCGTTGCTCAATCTGGGGATATCTGGAAGTAGGTATGTACCTACATACTATGCAATACAGAGTACGGAGTACATACTCCGCGAGTCCGTACAAGTATGTACATAGGTAGATATGTACTGACAAACCAACCAGATCAAATTCAATGGCTTGAGGTACGTACCAGACCTTATTGACTCCACTGTAGGTGGTGAGCCCGCCGCCCGGTGCTCCATGATCCATCAATTGAATGCCCCCCCCCACCATGCCGAGTCGCCAACAACCACTTCTCGCTGATGATGCCGTAGATTACGCGCCAGGCCCATTCCGTCCTACATTACAGCACAAACTCCCCGCGACAGCAATTCACCTTTGGGCCTCCCCGCTCAACTGTTTTTGGGGTCAAGATCGCCGACGTAATCGACGTCGAAGGACTTCGACATCTCGTGGAAATCGTGGGCATTTTCGCATTTCAGGACTGTTACCGGCGACCGCATTTCCAATCTGCTCTTGTGCATGGTTTGACCTTAGCAAATCTTGGCGCGGAACGGCTACGCCATCCGCTCTTGGGGCTGCTCTCTTGCAGCGTCCGCCCACGCCCCCTTAAACCGTCCACAGCGCCTCGCACTCGCCATGAGCGACTCTGAATCGAATCCAGGCACGCCGGACGCGATGGAGCGATCAGAGAATCCCGAGTCTTCGACATCTCCTCGCGAGGGGCTTGGCTCATGTGATACCGATACCCCGCCAACGTCACAAGCTCTCGAGGCCGAACTACAAAAGCGAATGCCCTCTCTTCGATCCGTCTCTGATCCGCCAAACATGAACCCGAATTCGACATCAACAGGAATTCTCGGCATAGCGAGGAACCCGTCTCATACAATTCCGTCAGTGACTGCCGGCACCATGGGAAACGATGTGATGGCTAGAGCGCGGGCTTTGCATCAAGCGCGCATGGGGAAATCTCCTATAGGATCTTCGCCGCACTCTCCGTCATCTCCATTTTCTGGCGGTCTACCTGGAAGGAGTGGATTCTCCGGCTTAGCAATGCCACCGAACGCGATGCATCGACCGAGCGCCGTGCCGCATCCTAGATCAGATCCCGTGATGCAACCATCTCTGAGTGAGAGGAGGGCCAACAAGTTTGGTATGAAACTCTCAGAAATGGGCAGCGCAAACTCAACACTCACATCCGGCTTCAAACGAACCGGTGCACCCAGGTTGTCAGACATGACTGGCAACCTGTCGACTGATGGGATGCGACCTCCTGATGCCACGCTCGGCTCGAAATTGGACGATTTCAAAAAATACATCGATGCTGACAAAGGCTGGATCACATTCGATGGAGCTGCCACAATAACAAAAACCGGCGTCAATTTTGCCAGCGGTCAGACCTTCAGCATATCTCTTGATGAAATTCAAATACAAGGAGAGCTCGGCAAAGGCAACTATGGCACTGTATACAAAGTCAGACACGCTAAGCCAAAAGGTCCCCGTTTCGGTCATGGCTTATCCGGAGTTCGCCTGCCGCACTCTGTATCGGATACAGCGGTCAACAAAGCCAGACAGGATACTGACGACTCGGAGGCTGGCGAAGGCGACGGAACTACCGGCAAGATGATGGCGATGAAGGAGATCCGACTGGAACTAGACGACGCAAAATTCACAACCATATTGAAAGAGCTTGTCATTCTTCATGAGTGTGTCTCGCCACACATTATTGATTTCTATGGAGCCTTCTACCAAGAAGGAGCAGTATACATGTGCATTGAATACATGGACGGCGGTTCTATTGACAAGCTGTATGCTGATGGCATTCCTGAGAATATCCTGCGAAAGATCACCTACTCTACTGTCAAGGGGTTGAAGTCGTTGAAAGACGAGCACAACATCATCCACCGCGACGTAAAACCGACCAATATTTTAGTCAATAGCAGAGGCCAGGTCAAGATTTGCGATTTTGGAGTCAGTGGCAATTTAGTCGCGAGCATAGCCAAGACAAATATTGGGTGTCAGAGCTACATGGCGCCCGAGAGAATTTCTGGCGGAGGCATGTCGGCACCAGGCTCATCGGATGGAACATACAGCGTGCAGAGCGACATCTGGAGCTTAGGTTTGACCATCATCGAGTGCGCCATGGGCCGCTATCCTTATCCTCCCGAGGTGTCATCCACCATCTTTAGCCAACTGAGTGTAAGTACCTGTGCACGTTGCAACGAGACACCGACTCCTTCTCCCCAGCTTACAGAAACACTGACATGCTGACTCTGCTCCTCCTTTTTGTAGGCCATCGTGGAAGGCGATCCCCCTGATCTTCCAACAGAGGGCTTCTCCGAAACCGCGCAGGACTTCGTTTCGAGCTGCCTACACAAGATACCCAAGATGCGAGCCACATACGTCATGCTTCTAAACCATCCCTGGCTACAAGCCTTGTCCAAGCCCAAAACAATCACCGAGGAGACTGAAGAGGGAGAAGATGCCGATAAAATCGCCGAGGCCGTTGGCCATCTCAAGCTCGGAGGGGAGGACACTAGCGACGAGGAGGTGGCTGAGTGGTTACGACAAGTGCTGAACGGGGGAAAGGCCAAATCAGTAGAGGAAGCCACTACATCCCGTCCAGCCCTGCATACAGTCCGCGGAGCCAACAGCCCGTCCTGACCGGTGGGATGTTCATCTCTTTTCCCTTTTCTCGTTGCTTTGAGGATGCCCCCACCCGCTGGCCTTCGCAACCACAACGACAAGTACATACCTATGTATGCAAAAAGTAGGCTATACCAAGACACAACCGAAGTGTTGTGTGCATTCACCCACCACTTCATTAATGGGTACGAGTATGCCTCATCTTTTTGACCGTCTTCCCCCCATTCAAAAGGCCATGACGCAGCAAAATTACCCCGGAGAATGCAGCCTCAACAAGTAAATAAACACATCAAGATTGATTTATCACAGTCTGGGCTGAGACGTATAATTTGGGTTGCCCGCAAACCAAGTTCTGTGTGCGTTGATAAGCCAAGGAATGAAGAATATCAAGTCCGGTGACAAATATTGAGATTCGAGGTGTGGTTGGTAATAGCTCATCAGGTCTATTAGATGTTCGACGCTCATCAAGCTACCCGGCCGCCATCAGCTATGGACCTGTTGTCGCGTCATAGAAAATACATCTACCGCAGTCGTCTACTCAAAACCCTTCGTCAACCTCTCTTCTGTTCTTCTTTATCTTCTTCTCCTTCTCATTTTTCTTCCTATTTCCCCCTTTCTCATGTACGCTTTTCCTCTTTTCTCCCCATTCGTACTACACGGAAGCAATTTCTCTATTTTCACGATACGCGAGGGGTGGGTGTTGGTTTGGAAGGCAGAGGCGTGGTGAGCCCTGGGAGCAATATGTGCGCGTTGGGTGTGCGCCGTAGAGAGCAATTGAGCAATAAATAAGAAAAAGTGGCAGCTATTTTTCATCAACTAAGTGTGATATATCCAATACCCCAGTTCACTGCTTGTGCTACATTTGTAGCAGACAGTCAACGTTGACCCTACTTCGCCAGATCCCCACGAAGAAGTAATGTCCACGGATCGAAGCTACGGTTGGGCTAATAGATCACAAGAAGATCTTTTTGGCGGATTGGTGTAATGTCGCACAATCAAAAAAACCATCCATGTGAAGGAGGTGCTTACGGAAAGGGTGGGACAAGGATAGCCGGGAGTAAGAGCAACTTCCAATGTTTGAACACCAATATCCCGTTCGAGTATACTTGCTATTCAGTCAGCAGGATCATGAAATGCCGTTATTAAGAAAATAATGTATGTACAAAGGCATTCCAATAGATTTCAAACATTACACGCCTGATAGTCAAGCATATTCATTACGGCACAGGGTATCTATCCCATCCCATATCCAACTTCCATATCCAAAGAGTGACTCATCAAAACCGTCCCCGTGGCAAAGAAAAAAGAATCGCGTGCCTGTTAACCGATTATGCAACCAAACCCTCCATATTCTTCTCACATGGTGCCCTCGACTGGACACCCACCTTTCGTTCAATATCATTATTACAGCGTCTGCGTCGTAAAAAAAAAAGCAGGAAAAAGGTACCACGGAGAGAACGAGTGTAGTAGGAGCTTAGGATAGGGGGGCGCAGGACAGAGACATCAGTAAGTCCAGCAGGTGGAACCTTCGACCAAATTGATATCGGAGAAGATCCCGTTGTGTCCATATTACTGAAAGCGGAAGTGGCGCAACCCTGGATTACACGAATCTCGCAACTGCCGCTTGAGGAAGTCGCTGACTCGCTTTGAAGATTTCACTTGCCAAGTGAACGCATTCATGAACTCGTGAATCTGCGCCCCAATCACTTCGCCCCTAGGCAAGGAAGGCACAAAATTTACGAATATTCATCCTTGACGCGACGGCCTTCATATGATCGAGTGCTGCGACGGCGACTGAAAAAACCGCGTCTGCCAAAACCACCTACCACGCCTGTGGTACCAGTATCGCGTACCATGCCTGCGGTACTAGTGTCGCGTACCATGCTTGTGGTACCAGCACGCGTTTTGTCTTTGCGGATGCCCATGGCGAACAAGAGAGTGGCAACAAGCAAAGCGGCCCAAGAACCCCACATCCAGCCGAAGCCATAACTCCCCAGAGATGCCTCGCGGCCGTCGTCTCGAAAGCGGTTGCGAGCCTTGACAAAAACTGCAGTGAATAGAGAGGTGGCGACGGTGTGAATGATGAGCGCAAAGCCAGCAACCACGAAACTGATGGCAGCGCCGAGACGGCCACAACACGCGAGAAAGCCGGAAAAGAATGCTAGCATTTCGAAGAAGAGGGTGATGATGATAAACACCCAGCTGAATCGCCACATGTAGAAGTACTTGGAAGATGTGGTACCATCGCCGTGGCTGCCGCCCAGGCCTTCAGGCACGTTCTGGGCACCACTGTCCCATGCCCAGCCGAAGGGGATGGCAGCCTTGGCGCCACCACAGTCGAGATTGTCGTCGCCACATATGTAGAAGTAGGTCCATTGAGAGAATTCTCTGGCACCTGTTATGCCACCTGTGTTGGCGCGCAAGAAATATGTCTTATTAAGAGGCGTCGAGTCGCTAACGCCGGAGAGGACGATGAAGAAAAGGAAGAGCATGGATGCAGCCAGGGTTATGAGGCCACCGAGGCCTAGGGAAAAGTCTACAGATTGCGTCAACTGATTTGATCAATGGCCTGACCCTCATGAGTGATGCGAGTTCCACGAGTAACTTTTGCTGCAGTCAGGACTGATACGACGGTTGCGTAGACTTACTCTTGAGCATTATGAATTATAGGGAGCCTAAATGGCTGTGAAGCGTATGAGTGAGAGGATTCACGACTGTGTACAATAGTGATCGTGTCGGCAACGACAGGTCTCGGAGTTTTATGCGGAGCCGTGAACGGAGGGCCGGGGGAGAAGCTAGGAATGGAAGAAGGATGCGTAAATGTGTAGGGAGGGCCGTCGCCAGATAATAAAGCTTGCGCGGGCCGTTGGCATCACCCAGACAGCTAGTGGGAGGGAACGACTTCTTGGTTCTTCCCAACGTACTGGCTTACCTAATGTAGCGTCACTTACTGTACTAAAAAGCGGATCAAACAAGCACCAAGACGGCGCAGAAACTCTAGGCCTTTAGAGACTTGGTTTTGTCCAGATTTCTGTGGCGGTGGTTCATCGCGAGTTTCCAAGTTGCTTGTCTTGGTGCCGGTTTGGGCTTTTACCGGCAAGCTTGCAGAGCGATCAAGTGGGGCGCAGCTGGACGATGACGACACAGGCGGAGTCACACAGCAATACCATTGGCTGCATTGGGTAACGAGCTTTGCTTGATGGTTGACGTCACCATGGCGACCTGGCCTACCGTCCACAAGATCCCATTCCAAAGTCCACAAGACCCAGACTTCAGACTCCAGAGTCCAGACCGGCTAACAATGTATGAACTAATCGACTCCTTTGCAGTTTGGTCAAGGCACGAAACGGCATGACATCTGTAGAGAAGAAGAAACACTTCTTATTTCGCAACTAGATTTGCTTGCGAATAAAGTAGTATGTAGACACTCACTTATTAGCAGAGGATATTGTGTCGGGCTTTCTTCAGTCATCTTTTGGAATAAAAAGAAGAAGGAAGTTAAAACAAGCTGATCTAAAAGCAGCTAATATTCGCTTTCAAGGATCGTGTAAGTGATTAGAAACGAACGTGTACGTCCCATCATGTCATGAAACGGAACGACGGAAGTGTTGTGCGGCGCGCCTGTTAAAGAAAGAACACTGTAACTAGTCTCTCTTGTCGCTGTGTCACTGAAGAGCCTTGCGACTTTAACAATAGTGTCGTGAGAAGTGAGGCAACGAGCGAATGCGAAGTGACTACCAAAGATGCATAGCTCTCAAAATTTGGGTTCCTTGAAGTTCCACTAGGTATCATCGAGATGCTTACTGCCGACTCCAGACTGCATGAGCAGGAGGAGAGGGAAAGCGACAGCCGACTTGCATGACGCGACGTGTCAGCAGTAGGAACTTACCATCTGATGCCTCATCATTTTCACAGTCATGCTTATCGATCCCCTCATGGGCGCAAGCGCAAGCTCCATCTCTTGCGCTTGCACTTAATCTACCTGCCGAACCCGATGCAACGTTGATGAGCTAAAAGCCAAAATTCGTTTCCACCGCGGCCACCAATTGCCAATTGGCTAATATCTAGCTGTGACGCCGTCGAGCTGACTAGCCGCCATGAGCTTCATTAACATAAACTTTCTACTCAAAATCTGCATGGCGCGGCATCTTGACTACCGACGACACATAGGTAATGTAGATAGTGCACTGATCATACGCCACCCAGTGATCACAAGCCTTCAGACAATCCTTTGAAGTCGTCACTCAAACTGCCAGTGCCGTTTTGGGGGGCTTTTCTTCGCTTCAACAATTTGTCTCACATATGTGTTAAGCTTCCAGCTTGATCCAGATCGAACATATTGAGCGGGGGAAATGACGTCGTTGGACCACGGGTCATGGACGTCGACGACGGCAGCCGGCTAAGCATGTCAGTGACTCGAGTGAACGTCATGACAACATCGAAATAGAGACTGCTTCCTCGGGAATCCGGCGAGCTTGGGGTTTGATCAAGTGTTTTCTGCTCTGCTACCTATCAAGTCTGGAGTACTTCTTGCATTTACAGGACCTTTTCGCATGGAGATATTATGCGCGGAATCCTCAAATAGGCCACGAAGCAAGAAGCTGCCGCGTGTACCTCGACGACAAGCCGAGATCTGTAGCTACGACTGTGCCGACACACGCCAGTCTGATGCATTTTTGGCACATGGGCCATCGTCTTGCTCACATACAGACGGCCTATGTGATCTTACAAGCGTAGCGTTATTGCTGGCATCTTTGAGGTGATGGCTCGCGATGCCATTGTTGTCAACACACGTATCTTGAACTTGTCGTACGCTGATTAGCTGCAGCGCCCCCGGATATGAATATTTCTTCCCTCTTGGAGAAGGAGAGCATCATGTTGGCGGTTCCGCGAGCCTGCCAATGGCATTCTTCAGCGACAACAAAGCCAGAACTGTAGCGCAACAAAATACTATGTGCATAGATAACATTAAGCCAAGAGAACGGAAGATCAAAAAAGAAATGATGGGAATCATTGCGGGGCTTCGCCGGGGATCGAACCCGGGACCTCTCGCAGATGAGCTGAGGGTGTGACCCTAAGCGAGAATTATACCACTAAACCACGAAGCCGGAGAGATAGCCCTATTTGTTGATAACCTGACCGTAATTGTGGCTTATAAATATTGAGCATTGAGAAGTGTTTCGCGATTTCTTGTTCTCAATCACGCCCAGGTCGCGTTATTTCGCGGGGATATACATAACCTTCGCCAACCAAACCGGTCGTCCATGCCGCTGCGATAATGTCCCGCATGGCTCTCATGTCCCCTCGCTCCTCGACATTCTCAACACACGCTGTGACTCTCAATTCTGTCAATCTAGTCTCCCGCACTGTACGGCCTCGCAGCATCTTCGATGCCGCTCCTTTCGCAAGACCTATTCTGTTTCGGAAGTGGTCTCACTCACGCAGCCCTCTGCGCATCCTGGAGCATGTCCATCTCACAGGACAGGATCATCGCGCCCGTCTCATCCCATACACCCGCGCCGAATATTTGCAGGAGCAGCATCGCAGGCGGTTCCTCTCCTGGAAAGCCCTGTCTGAGGAGCAGAAGACATCAGGCGAACATGGCGAGGCGCCAAAACCTCGTCTGCTCTCCTTCGAGGCCGAGCCTACCTTCACACTGGGTCGTCGGCAGGACGATCTCACAGCAGAGCAAGCTGCTCGTTTGAAAAGTCCCTTGCGCGTAAGTCATACACGGCCTACGCAGTTTGCGCAAAGCTTCATACCGCAGGTCAGGAGAACCAATCGAGGGGGGCTCACGACGTACCACGGCCCCGGGCAGCTGGTTCTGTGGCCCGTCTTGGATATACACTCGTGCTTGTATCCTAAATACGGGGTTGCTACGTACGCTCATCATCTGGAGACAACGACGCAGCGCTTTCTGTCTGAGAATTTTGGCATTGAGACATATGTTGCTCGCGACGAGCCCGGTGTATGGGTCTCGATAAAGATGGGGCGACCACGCAAGATCGCTGCACTGGGGGTGCATCACCGACGTTATGTTACGGCATTGGGCATCGCCATAAATCTTGACATTCCCGTAACAGGAGATGAAAGCGTCAATCCCTGGGCCCGATTTGTTCCCTGCGGGCTAGACGGAAAGCTGGTGACTTCCGTTGCTGCGGAAGTGGGAGGCCATTTGCCACATGGCTTCGATTTTGAAGACTTGGCTGGCCGATGGGCTGCCCTCTGTGAGGAAGGGATGCTAGATGTGGAAAAGAGGCGTTGGGGGAGCAGCGATGCACAAGATTTGGGGCGGTGATGAATAGCCAGATGACCGTGGCCCCAGTACGTAAGGTACTGAGTCAAATCTCAGGTTTCTTGCCAAGTCACCAGAGCACGAAAGTTCATGGTAGGCGATGGCTTTCCCCTATCGAAATTACAGAAGCGGCTCCATTCATCGATTCTAACTCACATTCACAGCGTGCATCCAAGTCGTCATATACACACAGTTACGCGCGTAAATATACGATCGACCTCGGCGACGAAACGAAGCAATTGCTCTGTCGCATTCTATACTCCCATGTGTTCTCATTTTTCTCCCTCTTTTACGTGCGGGGCAGTGTCGAAGTCTGACTACGGACAAAATGTTTCCTGATACTGAAGAAACTGTGACCTTATCAGATCGAGGCCAAAACGCATGCGACACTAGTAGAATCAAGAAAGAATATCGACATACGGAAAGAATATCGACATACGGGAAGAATATTGACATACAGGACTGAAGTGACGAGGAGACTTTTGTGACAATACGGATTTCCCCGAATCGATGCGGCGAGAAAATAAGAGGAATATCTGTGGCAGCGGACCGGACGCGTAGAGGGAAAGAAGCGATAGCGTCCTGCTGCATCGACAGGGTTATTCAGAGACAAGCCGCGTTGCAGGCCACGGGTAGCTGAAAATCTGTTCCCCTGTGAGACCCGTGGCGTGATGGCGAAGGTAATCACAGATGTACGACGCCTGTGGCAATTTCTCGGTGGCCTCGGTGCCGAAAGCTTGGATCTCGTTTTGCTGCGCCTTGCATTCCATCTTCGGAGTTTCTCAGTCATGCGTCTCAATGTTACCCTACCCGCTACATGTCCGCGATTCGCGCGGCTATATCGATTACGATCATCATTACGTACAGGACGACTCGCTGTGGTGGGACGAAACTACCTTGGCCTAGCCCATACATTCACATACACGTCTGACCAACGTATAATTCGTAGGCACCATCGGCTTCTGCTTGTACAACTATCGATATCATGTGAAGCGGCCATGACACGGAGAGGGTAGGGGATGCACTGCCAATGCAGTGAGCAAGGCGCCAACCCCGCTACAGCATCAGATCCTCCTTCTGACGGTCGTCAATCGGCGATAGCACGGCTCCGGTTATCCGTACATACCCGCGCTATTACCCGACATGAGGGGCATGTGAGCATGACATGCATGCGAGGTGCAGACATGGCTTTATGATGGTGTGGTAGTACGGAGACATGATGCTGAGACTGAACACTGCGACGACTGTCGACTGGGGTTCATCGCTTCCACGACGTCCATGTCAGCAGACTCCAGAGGCTTGCCATGAGACGGAGAAGACGGTTCTACCCCCGACGACTGTGTTCAAGGGGCCTATTTTACACCGGCCAGTTCGATACCTTCGGTCCGGTTGCAAGGTCTCCAGGTCGACTTCAATTTTTCTGACAGTTCTAGTGCTATTATATCCGGCTTCATTATTTTTAGGGGCTCGCTGTTTACAGAGATGGCACCCAAATACTATTGGTTGGTCATGTCCACTTGCGATACGCAGTGACCCGTTGTCAGAGACGCCAGAGAACTGATATGATCTATACTTGGCCCAGGCTGCCGAAGGACGAGGAAGAACCTGAACAGCCTCTTCAAGAAGAATACATCGGAGACTGCTCGAGACCTTCAGCAGAATGTCCAAAGCAGGGCCATCCAAACAACGCGCCAACACGCTGGAAGCCGTCGCTCTCGACGTGTAAAGACGTATTCTTGCTCTTCTTTGCAATTCTGGGTTTCGTGAGCCTCCTCCGCCCCCATTTCCAGGCACTCTGGACACCGGGCTCCTCAGCAATGAAGACAACCCCAACATCCTGCAGCTGCGGCAACTCAACCGCCCAAGCCCTGGCTATCGGTTGCAAATACGACTCCCTAGCCGCGGCCTGGCTTCCCCCTCACTGCCGCGACGACGACCTCACCACCGAGTTTGATCGCTCCGGCCCCGGCAAGGACGGCCAGTGGACCTACTGGCGGGATCTGGCGCGCACGCAAGAGATTAGTCTCGACGAGTTGGCCACGATGGGGGATGACAAAGCCTTTCGCTTCTATATGACGGGGCAGTGGCACGTCGTGCACTGCATCTTTTACTGGCGAAAGGAGCACAGGGCGCGCTTCAACGGGAAGATGGTTGAGCCTCGGTCTGATACCGAAGGGCATATCAAACATTGTGGGAAAGTGTTGATGGGTCCGGAGCATGATACCATCGCTGGAGTGGAGTTGAATACCGACAGGTGATGGTCGTGGGGAGACTTTCACCCTCATGACCCTCCTTCGTTCTTCTCTCTATTTTTTCTTCTACCCAGCGTTACTCTCGCGCTGCGAAGACCACTCTACCTGTTTGTGGTAGAGTTGGTGTGTGCGTATAGGCTCCGTATAAGCTCGCCGCTCCATAGCTTATTGCTTCATTTGCAGTTCTTCTCCCACGAATTCCTGAAAGTGATTAGGATATCAACATTCCTTATTGAAACTATTGGCAGCGCCACCGGGATGGCTTTTACACGGTTCGTTCTAACTTCTCCGTGGGATCTGATCCGTGACCTTCGCGACCTCCGTGACCAATTATTTCTCTTTAGGAAGACGATTCCATCGTACGAATATGGGAAGGTACCTATGCCTTTTGCCGTCACATCTTCAGAAGCCACACCCATTCTTCTATAACAAAACACCAAAGTTGTGCAGGTACGCAAGCTTGGCTAAGGTGTCTTCAAACCGCACCTGCGGGCCCCAGCCGTCTTTTCTTTCGTCAATTTTTTCAGTCTCCCCCCGCTACCTATCTCTCGGACTAATGCAGTACACTCTCTGTCTGAGCTAGATAGGCTGTTTGTCCGAGAGATCTGCCCTCTGCTATGCTGTAGCCTGTCAGCAGTGGCTCTATGCTATGCTATGATATGCGTGCGTGCGTGGGGCCGATTGGCGGGTTATGTAACTAGACTAGAGAGTTCCCTTCTGTATTCTCCAATGAAACTGTAGATACTTCTCCTTTCTACCACCCACTCAAGATCAACCTTGATGGTGGGCACTCTGTTCTGCCTCTGCTTACACGCGAAAACCGGGATGCGGCCCATTCCATCCGGCTTTGGCGTCACATGCACTTGATGGAATCGCGGATGCGGGATGCCTCTTTCAGTACTACAGTGAGCTGCAAGCCGAAACGCCATAATGCAGATTCTGCTGATTTTCTCCGCGTTTTTGGGCCGACGTTCCCGCCATACAGTCTCAGAGGATCAAACAAGAGAAGCCCAAGATTTCTTTACACTGTTCAGGACCTTAGCGACATACTGTCCATGAGGATTGTTGAAGTTTAGCTAATGGCTCTTTGTGAGACCTTTGTTGCCAAGTGAGCCTAAAAAGCGAATTAAGATGCATGTGCTATCATCTGTGTATATTTATGTACGTATTCACAGCGACAGCGAGTATTGATAATTGCCTAACGCATACACCATCAAAAGCTTGAGCCACCATTATGCAACCACCCCTATGCGTAGGCTCCATCGCCCTAAAAGTCTCATCCGTCAAAAAAACCTCAAGAGGCGTCGCGCTAGTCTGTGATGACGCTGTTTGGTCGGGTTTACTGGACGTCTCTCTTGTCGGTAATGACACTATCGGGATGCTTGTACTGAACATCTCTCTTGTCCGTGATGACACTGTTGGGATGAGTGTACTGGACATTCCTCTTGTCGGTAATGACACTGTTGGGATGAGTGTACTGAACATCTCTCTTGTCGGTAATGACACTGTCGGGATGAGTGTACTGAACATCTCTCTTGTCGGTAATGACACTGTCGGGATGAGTGTACTGAACATTCCTCTTATCCGTAATCACACTGTCCGGATGGGTATACTCGACGGGAGCAGCCGCCGCAAGACCCATACACACGACCAGGCCAACAACCGAAAAGGCGTGCATATTGAAGGAAGATCTTAATATGTTATTATAAGAAGAATATGATAAAATCGCAGATGTCTTTGAAGAATTGAGGATGTGAAGTTGGGAAATTTCCCCCAAAAGCGCGGTGGAAAGCAGCAGCGGGCTTCTTATAGAGAGCGTCCCGGTTAGACAAGGCACCCGATTCTCTTGCTCTCATGATATCGATCTATATGACCATTCAGTGGGCCAGCGTGTCTCAAGTCGTGCTGATTTCGCAATCGTGCATGATAAGAGAGTGAGAAGAACGCCATCGACGATCGTCATGTGCAGATACTGGCACACAACCACAACCACAACCACCTCGACACGACCATGCATCACTGGTGGTGTAGCACATGCAAATACATGCTGCAACTCAGTCTCGTATTACGTCAAGATTTGTGTTTATCTTCCCCCTCACTCTTCTTCCTTTTAGAACAACGCCATGTCTCTGCGTGTGAAAGGACTTGATTTGACCGATGACCGATGGCGTATGACCCATGCATGGCTTTCCTTTCCTTGCTGATGATTACCCCTTCACAAGACCTACGCCTCTCCGATACTTAGTACTGCAGTATCGGCAGAGACGTAGTTCTCGAGCCGAGTATTAGAAGTTCGGCATTATTTCTTTCTCTTATTCCAAATTTCCAATAACCAATAGAATACGTGGTTTCTCCCCACGATTCATCCTCACCATGCTTCACTGGAAAAAGGCTCAATCCCATAACTTTCAACCAGAAGTACCCGACCTCGAAGAAGACAAGAGTAACGAGAGAGATGTGTTTCTCGACAAAGGCTCCTCACCGAACATGGACACACCAAAATTTCCAGCACGCAGACCACCAGTCATTCTGATTACAACTGCTTTTACGCTGCTCAATCTCGCACTCCTGTTTGTATCTATTGTCATCCTCTTCTGGACGCGAAACCAGAGACGTGCACTTCTCAGAAATGAGAGCAATAGTCTTCTCAAGGCCGTGGATGCGTATTGTATGCTACCTTTACCGCTTTCATCCCTCACTGTTGTCTTTCAAAATATGGTCCTCCTTCGGTGCCCAAAATATGGTCCTCCTTCGGTGCCCTTGCTGACCATCAGATGCAAATCAAAGCCCCTGTGTACGATCAAGTACACGTGCCGTTTATTGACTTAACCATCAACGGCTCGTTACTGGACCGCGGAGAGTCCATATACAGACAGTCTCCATCAGCAGAGGTGGACGCCGCTTGGGAATTCATAACAAACCAGCTGCCGCACGCCATTAGCAGCCAAGACGTGCTTCACTTGGGAAAAGATCCCAACAAGACAGCCAAGTGGCCCTCAGAATGGGGATTCGGCTCCGATGCCTACATCGCCGAGCTCGATATCGTGCACACGGTGCACTGTCTCAATGCCGTGCGTCGGGATGTACACTGGAGGCATTACTTTGGAGATCGCTACCCAGATGGAAAGTTTCCGGAGCTGCATCGCACACACACGGACCATTGCATCTATATCATCTTACAGAACTTGATGTGCAATGCCAATGGCGACATTGTTACCAATGTCTGGGTAGAGGGTCAGCTGCATCCGTTCCCTGACTTCAACGTCAACAAAAAGTGTCGCAACTACGGCACCTTTATCGATTGGCATCGCAAGACTCAGATTACGGACATGAAGCGATTTCTAGAGATGCGGAAGCCTCATGACCATGTTCCGTGGAAGATGTCACAGAAATTTCACGACCTGTTCCAAACGGGGCTGAAGGGAGGAAGTAAAGAAGAGATACTTAATTGACGTCTCTACGCCTTTTGCAAAAGTAATGCCATGTGACATGTCGGTTTGCTTGAGATCGAATATCTATGTCGTCAATCACGAAGATTGCAATGACGTACAAATCGATTCATGCGGCGTACCTCGAACTGCGCCGGCCTCCGCACTCAGAGACAGGTGCTGCAAAAACAGCGAACGCATGATTGTAGAGGCTCCGAACAATTCGTTCCGTGCCTTGCGTCTCCCAGAGAGAGCCAAAACACATGCGACTCTTGTAGAATCAAGAAAGAATATGACATACAGGACTGAAGCGATGAGGAGAGTTTTGGTACAATACTTGGAAAAGGATTTTCCCGAATGGATGTGGCGAGAAAATTAGAGGCATATCTGTGACAGTAAACTGCAGACGTAGAGAAAGTGAAGCGGCAGAGTCCTACTGTATCGACAGGGCCATGCAGAGACAAGTCGTGATGCAGGTCACAGAAAGCTAAAGCTTTGTTCGGCTCTGGGACCCGTGGTGTGATGGCGAAGTTGATCACAAAGGCCTGATGCCTGTGACACTTGCTCGGTGGCCTTTGTGCCGACAGAATAAACTCAAGCACCAGCATCTTGCACAACCCTCCCCTCCGCCATTATAATAATCCGGTTCGAGCCCGTAAGCGAACTATCAAGCCGATGACTGACCGAGATGACGGTCTTGTTTCTGAATTCTGTATTGACAATTGCATCAATCGTGCGTTGTGTCTCGCGATCAAGGCTATACGCACAGGTCAGTCGTAACTTACTTTGATGTATCTTCCTCATAGGAAAGCCTGCACCTTGAAGGATCCAAAAAAAGAAACATACCTGCTCGTGGCTTCATCTAGAATCAGAACACCACCCTCTTTGGAACCAGCATCGAGAAGAGTCCTCGCCAGGCAGAAGAGTTGCATCTCTCCAGCAGAAAGCTTCAGGTCTGTAGCGGTGGAGGAGAGTCCATCGCCTTCAGAGCTGATTCTCTGCCATAGATTACATTGGGTAAGTACGGCCTGGATTCTTGCGTCGGAAAATGCATCATCGGGGTCGAGTTGTTTGCGAAGTGGGACGGATTCTTCGAGGAGGTCTTGGGAGATGACGAAGAAGCCCTTTCGGAGAACGGAAAGAGGGAGGTGTGAGTGGTCGGTGCCGTCTATATAGATGGAGCCCATGGAGATGTGGACCATGCGGAGGAGGGCGAGCAGAGCGGTGGACTTTCCGGAGCCGGTACGTCCGCATATTGTGACGTGTTCGCCGGGGTGGATGGTGAAGCTCACGCCTCGAAGGCTCCATGCCGGATCGTTAGAGTCTTGGGAAGGGGAGGGGCCGCTACCTGCACTATCGGGGTTATAGCTTGCCCAGATATTGTCGAAGATGACGTCTCCTGAGGACGGCCACCACGAGGTAGGGGCCGTGGGGGAGGATGACGAAGGAGCAATGTGAGGAGGGGGATCTTGCTCCGACGGCGTGTCTCGTTTGAAGAGCGCGATGCGTGCAATCGCCCCTAGAGATGTCTCGAGTGATGTCCAAGCCATAATAAACTGCGTCAGCGTCTCGCCCAGCGTCGAAGCATTCAGAAACGCGACGCCAATGGCTCCCACATTGACCTTGCTCCTGACAGCGACGGCCACGCCGGCCACCAGGATGACCAGCCCAGCGACAACCAAGTTCAAGACCAACTGGAGCCATCTCTGGACGGAGAAGAGAAGATAGATGGGTTTTTGGGACGCATCCATCTTCTCCATAAAGTTCTGCCGCATCACGCCCTGCCACCCATGCGCGCGGATCATGGACGGGCCAGCGTGTGCGGAAACGTCCGAGACTTTGGTATGCAGAATTGCCTTAGCTTCAAGATCGAGCAGACGAAGCTGTTTGGACGTGCGGAGATAGAACCGCTGAATCATGTACAACACCACGACCACCACGGGCAGGGCAGCCAGCGCCTGTGCGGACGCCACTGCGATGAAGACGACTTTAATGACAGCGACGAAGAACTCTTCGACCGTGTTGACAAGGTCAAATGGCAGTAGAGAGTCGACAAGCATGAGGTCCTGGTTGAAGCGGTTGAGCATCGACCCCGTGTCGACAGAACTAATGAATGGGAAGGGCGCGCTGAGGACTGTCTGGAGCAAGCTGTCGTGCAAGGATACTCCCACTGCGGGTACCACGTTGTGGAAGAGATGCCATGTCCATAGCGCCAGTAAAAGTAAGGGCAAAACCTCTAACACGGCGTATATGGATATCCAATAGGCTGTGGAATGACTTTGCTTGTCGCTTGGTGATGACACGGCTGTCGACCACCACTGGATCCAAATATCCGGAAATTTGTACGCAAAGGCAAAGACCATGCCCATCAGCACAAAAACAGTCAAATTGAGGAAGCCCATGGACTGCATGTACGTTTTGTACACGGTTTTGTCTCCAAGGGCTTTCTTCGCGTCATCTGGTGCTGTTTTATCATCTTGGCTATCCGGCTTGTTCTTGTGCTTGACCGCAAGGGGCTTCTCCGCTTCATCCTCTATCGGTGGATTTGTGTCTTCTATAGAAGCCATGTCTTCCATCTTGAGCCTTTCGAGTGTGCCTGACTCAGTAATGACATATACCTCATCGGCCATACTGGCAATGTGTTCTTCAAGTATACTTTGCTTAGTGACTGGCTATTCATTTGAAATCTTACGCACTATGGGTAGTGGAAAGGAGAGGACCTATCTTACTGTCGTGGGTGGTGTAAATGACTGTCGTGGAAACATGTCCGAGAGATTCCTTGGCTTGCAGCAGGTTCTGCGCAATATGGAGACGGGTTCGACGATCGAGGGCACTGAAAACGTCATCAAGCAGGAGGATGTCCCTTTTGAGCGCTAGACCCCTCGCCAAAGCCTAAGGTAGTAAAAATAAGTTGAAGGCCTTCTTTCTTTGACAGCGAGAAAACAAGAACTCCATACCAGTCTTTGTCGTTGCCCCCCACTGAGCTTCACACCTCCGCTCCCAATCGTTCCGACATGATAATCCTGGAGGTTAATAAGGTCCTGCAACGAGCAGTCGTGTACCAGCCTATCAAATACTTTGCAATCGACTAGATCCGGCGCATACTGTTTGAGATTCATCTCCACAGACACGTTCTCAAGCCAGGGACTTTGGCTGCAGTATGCAAACTTGAGGTCCTGTCGGACCTTGATCTCTCCGGCAATCTGTGCTGCTTCTCCAAGCAATCCCTTGAACAGCAACGTCTTGCCGCATCCGACGCGACCGAGAATAGCAACTTTGGACCCTTTTTTGACGTTGAGGTCTATGCTAGTCAATTGGGCTTTATCTCTTGCCCATCCAAGTGAGACGTTTGTAAGGCTAAGTATAGTACCGTCGTCCGTATCTGTCGACGCATAGACAGGATTCTTGTCCTCTTTCACGTGTCCCCCGTGAGTGAAAGAGTCTGCAGGGCTAAATATTCTAGGATCTCTGCGGTCCTCCATGTCCAAGAATGATTGGATCCTTTTTATGCAACCATGGGCGGCACCAAGTGTTGGGATAGCTTGACAAACGTGCATCAATGGAGTGGCTAGCAGGCTGATGAGTGTCAGAGACGTGAACAGTTTTGTAACTTGTAGGTCCTCGCTGTTCGGATGTAGCCCGATATACACGGCGAAAACAATGGGCGGCGAAAGTGTCATTGGGGCATATGCTGCAGATAAACAGCACGTCAATGTAGGGTCAGCACAGTTTCTTCTGCCCGAATCAACCTTTAAAATGACACATGAAACGAGACAACAACGTTGAGAGAAACAAGAATAAACAGGCGAGGGGAAACTTATGAAGGAAGGAAATAGGCACATCCACTCACATAAAACGTCTGTCACAACGCGAAGACGGCGAAAAGGCCACGAGATGGCCAATTCAGCCTGTCTTAGATATTTGATCGCTGCCATTGTTCGCTCACCTGCCGAAAGCATTTGTATGGCTTTCAGAGATGAGAGCATCTTCTTGGTCGGACCCAGCCGCCGATCCACGGCGCAAAGCCAGGTCTGCTGCTTTTTGCTAATCTTTTTAGAGAGGCTGAAGCAGACGACCGAAGTGACTAATAATGATGAGAAATCAAGATGTTGAATAAGGGAGAAGGGAGAACCAAATACGTAGTCCTTTTGTTTATACTCACCTATCGAAACTGCTAACATGGAAAAGCTCGCATTTCCTGTCTGTATGTAGAGTAGCCACGTTGCTACTGCTGTTTCCACGATGGCAGCCCACGTTTCGTGTATGTAGTTCAGACTTCCCATGATGCGCTGCGTGTCGCTGAACATCAGAGTCATGGCGCGTGGCTCGATAGACGGGTCCTCCTGGATGAGGAGTAATTTTTCATACAGCAGAACAACGAGGGCGCCGCGAACGATCGTAATGGATTTGTTAATCTGCTGCCAGTACCAGGCGTTGGAGACCTTGCACCTCTCGAGTCAGTTGAGAACTCAACCAATACAGAAACAGACTCTAGAGTCCCTTATCCTTGTTTTGTTTGCTTTCCTTGCATCCTTCGTGTTTTCAGAGAGAGAGAGAGAGAGAGAGAGAGAGAGAGACAGTGTGTGTCATGCAAATACCTACTGCAATTCCGGTGTACACGAGCAAAGTAGCCCCTATCAAGCCATACCCAGCCGTCAAGTCTCGCGGGTTTCCGTCACTGAGCTCACTCAGCATCGAGTTCACCAGAAAGGGCTGAGAAAATGTAAACGCCGACAAGGCGAGACGCGGAATGACAGGATACAAGGCTTTACGTCCGAGGCACCGCAGCAGAATCATGGGCAAGCCGCGGCTTGATAGTCGGCCGTCTACGTTGCATTCTCATCAACTCGAGTTCATTGCGTAGGTAGTCAAAGAGCGCGCTCGAACAGGTACAATGAAACATACTGATTCTTTGAGAAGAAATAGAAGCCAGCCGCTTGGTAATGCTGGTCGAGAAGAGGCAGTCATCAATCTCGCCCATGTCTTCCATGGAAAGGTGGCTCTTGTATCCTCGTAGCATCAAGTTGTGAAGCCAATAGAAAAATGTCCTGCTAATTGGTCCAGCGACTTGCTCGGGACCTTTCTCGCTGCAACTTCCAAGAATTGATTTCCTTTTGTTCTTGCATTCCGCTAAAAATAGCAGCACCCTGAGCGCCAAGTCAACACTCAGAATGATCAGCAGATTTTTGTTGCCGATGGAGTGGTGGGTTCGTATCTTTACACCATCGAACAGAATCATCAGAAATATGTATGCGATGAGCAGACCTGAGGGATGGATAGACCTGCGGTGCTCGTAATGGGAGACAGGGCATGTAGAAAGGCCAGCTACCATCAGCAGAGTTGCAGCAGATATAGAGACGGAGGTACTGGAAGACTTGAGACGTCCGGTTTGCAAAACAAGTAGCGCACATTGAACAATCACGAGCGCAGCGGCAAGAATCTGGCATTGGAATCAGCAATCGCGACTTCTGCTTTCGTGTTGCGCTGCAACGCTTCCATTTACGCACCAATTTGATCTTGTGCAGTTGGCTACTCGCGACAACCACAGGGGACTTGCATAGGTAATAAAATCTAGGCGCAGCGCACACGATGAAAACGGTGCTGGGAATTATTCCAAACACAAGGTCCTCGAACAGCAGTGTGAAATCGAATGCTCTGTGGCAGCTCGCGACGGCAGGGCCGAAGCTCGAGTCGTCTGGTGCGCCGCAAGAAGCATATGGTTCCATGGCGTGCTGAATTGTAGATGCTAATCACGAAGATGAGATCAACCACAGACTGATTTCATTCTTGGGTCGAGGACGGACCTCGTGCGACTCGGTCTTCTAAGTTCTTTGTCCGCCTTGTCCGACCCCGGAACTCGCGAAGCCCATCTGGTCGTGCGCCGACCGAATGATGGCTTCCTTGGAAATGGCGGGGAAGAGCAACAGGTCTTTCTTGTGTGTACCTATGTATATGGCTAGGTATTCGTGCCGGTCGTGACTGAAAATCGGAACCGGGATTGGGTCAGAGACGAGGCTTGAAGTTATGATAGTTGTACTTCCATTACGAGCTGCCATTTCCGAAGTATGACCTATCATATGTTGATTCCATGCATGAATTGATCTCGGCGTGGTGCGCCGCTGCGCCGCCCAAGAAACTGCTTGGTGTACAGAGTAAGACGAGACCCCGTCAGACGAGACGCAAATCCCTATTCATGCGGGGTACCTCGATCTGCGCTGCCTTAGGTACTTAGGTCCAATTAGGTAGGCATGTAGTCAGCACACATGCCTGTTGTGTGCCGGGCCACGATCTGCCACTTTATTCTTGCCTTAAGCAGCAGCTCTTCGATTTCTGGCACAAGTCATTTGACGCAAACCCCTATGTATCTCTTGATAGAAAATACCCGATCTTGTGGCCGTCAGACGATGAGTTGATTAGTTGATCGATCGTGATTCGTGAGATGGCCACAAGATCGGGCATTTTCTATCAAGAGATACATCAAGGGTTGGTTATGTTACATAACTACATGCACGGACGAGTGGACACCTGCGCAGGGAAGAGACAGGTGGTGGAGCCCCGCAAATTTGGCGCCGAAAACAGTGGGGAGTCGGGACACATGCACGTCCGCAAACCGCCATCCCGTCCGCGAAACTTCCTTATCGCAAACCTCACTTTTCCAACCCGACTCTCTCCAACCCGAAGCGAAGCGAGGCGAGTCTTCCTTCGCCCCGATTCGCAGCGTAGGGCCGCGGGGGAAGTAACTCGTTGACGAAATATTCGATCTTAGGCACACCGACGTACCCATCACATGGCATCTCTTTTGCAAGAGGCTTAGAGACTTTAATCAAGTATCTCTTCGTCAATCAAGTACCTCTTCTTTGCTTCCTCCCTTCAGCCCCGTTTGGAACAGGTCATGAAACTTCTGTGACATCTTCCACGGAACATGGTCATGAGGCTTCCGCATCTCTAGAAATCGCTTCATGTGTCATGGTCTGGGCTTTGCCCAGCCCTCAGCAATATAGGTGTCAATTGTACAGAGTTCAGGAACTTGTACAATGCGTATTCTTTTGTTGTCTTCCATGGCGCAACGGAATTGGGCACATCACCCAGACGGCGGCGCAGACACCCGCGATTGGCTCTTGGAGCCAGGCCATCACATCATGTCTGTAATCTGAGTCTTGCGATGCCAAGGCTACCAAGAATCGTAAGGCTTAAGGCAGCCCACGATATCTTTACATTTTCTGCCTTCAAGAACAACATCAGCAGCAGCATCAGCGATGTGAGACCAGCCCGTCGATCAAAATGGCGACGGAAGTAACAGCAGCAGAAGGTGGAGACATGGTACGCTGCGTCACGGAGAACCCAGCACCATATGTAGGTATCTATAGCATAGGGTACCATCCACGATCAAGCTTGAACGCACGACGTGACATCGCCCACGGAGAATCGCCGACGCGGGCCGCATAATTTTCCCTGAAGGCCGTCCGCATCTGAAACGTGCTGATCAAGTGTGCTTTGCAGTTCTTGTTCTTGTAACTATTCGTAGAAGGTGCTGCGTGACAATGCATCATGCATGTATGTACTCTGTACATTAGAAATCACTTGCGTATGTCTAGCAAGGTCTTGAAACTATCCACAACAAATGATAGTGTGCCAAAGATTCGAACTAAAATCAGCATCATGGGCTACTATTCATATAACAAAGTGAAATCGAGTGAGACCTCCAAGCAAACATGCATCGATTCTGTTTTGTATGAAAATAAGAGGAGCGAAAATGAAAAGAAAGGCGACAAGAGAACTCCGCGGACGCTAAAATAAACTCCTCCTCAATCGACCACTCAATCGAGGTCATGTCATCAAAAAACCGCTTCAGCCATCTAACATTCTTCAGTGCCTCGGTAACCCTACACGGTGCGGCTTGCTAACCCAATCGGGGCGTTGCCATAGGCCATGTACATACATATTACTTCGGTTGAGCGGCGGTCGGGGCCGCGGCGGAGTAGCCTCGCGCCTGTTGAGCGGCGTGAACACGACCGAGGGATTCACTAGCGGCTTGCGCCGCGCGGCGAAGACGGGCCTCGAGGTTCGAATCTCCCAACATAGCGCGACCGTGTGTGATGAAGTCATCGAAGACGGGGGCGAAGGTGGGGTCTTTGAAGTCGCATCCATAGTAGAAGAGGACGTTGCCGTTCTGGTTGAAGCTGCCGTCGGCCTTTTCGAAAAACCACGTGAGATTCTCATCGCTTTCGCCCACAGTCCAGGCTAGACGGGGATTGTCCTTCTTGACGGCCGCAAAAACATTCTCGGCCACGTTGGTGAGCCAGCCAGGTTTGGTGATGGTCAGCGTCGCTAGAGTCCCCATAGTGCGATCCTGGTTGGGGGGCATGACAATAGCCAAGCACTGCATTGTATCGTCGTAGTAAGCTGCGAAGGGGTTCTCCTTGAGGAAGTCAATATAGCGATCGACCGTGGCTTTGGCATCGAGACCCTCGCGGTCGCGAATAAGCGTCGTCTTGAGCATCTCAAGGTCCTCGAATTCATCAATGGACGTGACTTTTCGGATCTTGTCGCCGCGGCGGATCATAGTGCCCGCGCCCGAGTCGGTAAAGAGCTCCTTCTGCAGATCGCTGGGGTGAATGATAGCCACGCTTGAGCTGCGGGGAAGCGTATCCAGGAGCTCCTTGATCTCCTTGATCTTGAGACGGGTTCCATAGCGGCACCAGGACTGTGACATGAGACTGTCGAACTCGGCGTCCAGGTTGATGTGAGAAATTTTCTCGCCCTCTCCATCGAACAGCCCTCCCTTTTCAGAGAGATAGACAACCTTGAGGGGCTCGAGGGCGCGGGCAAGCTCAGCAGCAGCCACATCAGCATTGACATTGAGCAAACGTCCATCCATCGACTCGGCCATGGAGGTCAAGATGGGTATATAACCGGCCTCAATGGACTTTTCGATGCCGGCCTTGTTGACCTTGGTGATCTTGCCCACGTACTGCCACTTTTCTTTGTTGAGATATTCCGCAGTAAAGACACCCGAAATGGAGCGCGTGGCCACGCCGAGTGCATCCAAATGATCCGTCAATCGCATATTCTCCTCCAGAAATAATCGTCGCGCAATGCCAAGAGTCTTGGCGTCAGTTACGCGAATACCCTCTTCGAATTGAGGCTCAACACCAGCCTCCTCCAAGAGGCGGTTCAGCTGTGGACCAGCACCATGGACAATGACGGGGTAGAGACCAAGCTCGTAGAGGAATAACAGGCTCCTGCAGAGCTCGTTGATGTGGTCCGTCAAGATGGCGCCGCCGACTTTGATGACCGCAAACTTTTGCGACGAGACGGAGGTGAAGAGCTTGAGGTACTGCTGACCCTCTCGCTTACTGCCGATGCTGTTGATCGTCTGGGCCACAATTTCTCGCATGCGATCGCGCGCAGGTGGCGCACCCAAGGCACCAGTGGTGGACAGAGCTCGGCATAAGGCAATGTTTGGAAGTCGGATCTTGCTCGGAGCGGCGGCAGATGAAGCTACGACAGAAGTAGCTCGTCGAAAGCCTGCCCGAGAGATGGCAGTCGTAACAGACAGCATCGTCAAGGCTCGATTGGCGCGAGCACGTGAGTCGACAATATCGCGGGGAACGCCAACAGGCAAGTAGCTGCGACTACTGGACCGTGGAATTGGACAAGCTCGTCAATTACAGGCGTGTCAGGCTGGAATGGCACTACCCGTGGCGTGAAGGCTGCACACAGGATGAAGACGGTGATGTAGAGGAAGAGGAACGACAAAGAGGTGGCCGATTTGAAGGGAATTTGAGGACTGAATGGCACGGAGCTCCATCGACCAAGCTGTTGGGCGGGGTTTTCAAACCCTGGCTTGGGCACGTATAATTCCCACGAGAAGAGGTCTAGCCACTTTATGCATGCACGTGACTATGCCGCGGCTACTAGAGCCAATGTCGAGGCGCGCAAAGGCACATGCAGAAATGAAACCGTTTCGGACACCTCATTTGATTACATACATTAGTTTCTGAGTTATGTGCTGAAGCCGCTGGCAGTCAGTCAACCATGTCGCAGGCAGCAGCAGGTAATTATATTGAGCATTCCTATTCGGACAGCATAAAATTGCTAACCGGACAGCATTCTCCATAATTCTCGTGACACTCTCCACTTTTTATGTACCCTTTCGCTCGTAGACAGT